>CAUYRH010074997.1:0-55376 GCA_963574655.1 Perodicticus potto
GGATGTCTTATTTGGGTTGAGTCTTGCTGGGGTTCTGAAACTGTCTGCTATCTGAATTTCAGAATCTCTTGGCATGTTTGGGAAGTTCTCTTTCATAATCTCATAAAGAAGAGACTCTGTGCCTTGTGACACCACTTCATCATTTTGAGGTATCCCTATAAGGCAAATATTGGTTTTCTTCGAGTTATCCCAGAGCCGTCTGAGGGAATGATCCATTTTTGCCTTTGATTTCTCTTCTTCTTTGTAGGGTTGGGAGCGTTCGAAAGCTTTGTCTTCGATGTCAGAAATCCTTTCTTCTGCTTGCTCCATTCTGTTACTGAGGGATTCTACTGTGTTTCTCAGATCTTTAAGGGCTGCAACTTCTTTTCTCAATGTGTCGAAATATTTGGTCATTTGTTCTTTGAATTCCTTGACTTCTTGAGACAATTTTTGAAATGCTCCCAGAATTTCTAATTCCAATTTTTCCTTTATTTTAGTGATCTTATTTGCAATCCAAATTCTGAATTCGATTTCTGACATTTCAGTTATCTGTTTATGCATAGGATCGTCGTTTGTGTCTGCCAAATTGTTCCTTAGGGGGGTTGATCTACTCTGGTTGTTCATGTTTCCAGAGCTTTTCTGCTGATTCCACCCCATGATTATTTTGCACTGTTTGGCTGGATGAGTAGATAAGGATAAGTTGGGTTGAGAGTTCTAGGAGTAGTGATTGACCAGTCCTTCGCCTGAAAGCTGGGACTGGTGTCTGCACCTTTTCCCATAGAGTTTTGCCAAGGACCCATAAAGTACTACTGCCTGCAAAACTGAGGACCTTCTTGGTGTGGTGGGGTTAAGTGGCTCTGTCTTATTTTCAGCTGGTCTCTGTCTTACCCTAGAGAATCAGTTACTCTGTGTTAAATGTGAAATATGGAGAAAAACCAGCAGTTAGGTCACCACGGCCCCCATAGGCAACAATTGGAAAAGGAAAATCAATTCAAAGGAAAAGGTTGATGCCTCCTTCCCCACCTTGCCCCTCTCTCACACCCAGTCTCTGGAAACACTGCAGAGCTGTGATCCAGTTCCTTCCAATGAGCAGATGCTCCAGAGGTTTGTGCCTGCCTGGGTCACAGGAGGGTCTGTGGCTCCTCAGCCAGTCTGCCAGTCTCTGTCACTGTTTGGCAGGGGGAGGTGAGGCCTAACAACCTGGGTACTTGATAGGGGCTGGGGCAATTAACTAAGTTCCAGCCCTGTCCCTGATTGATGTTGCTGATAGAACAGAATAAGTTCACAGAATTTTTCCCCTGTGGATCAGACGTTGGGCTGCAAATAGGTCTGACTCAGTCTGTGAGTTCCAGCCCTTTGTCTCACCTTTCATTCCCTAAGGGCCACATGCATCTGAAGTTGAGTAAAACAGTCTCTACCCCAGGAATCAACTTTCTCAGCATGTATTCTAATCCCTGAGCTCCGCCCCAGCCAGTACCGCCTCAGGCATACCCTTCACTCCCTGGGCCTGCGCCTCTGCTGCAGGACCACTCTGCAGGTGGCTGCCACTGGAGAACCCGCCCAGCTTCCCCTGGCTGCCCAGAGAGACTGGGAGTGTCTTCTCAAAACATCCCCAGGGGTGTGAGCCCCACTGCCATTTTTCCCACTGCTGCAGCTGCCGCTCAGTGCCTCAGGGGACTGCCTCTCCAGCTTGGCCTCCTCTCGGCTCTCTTTCCTCTCCAGAAAAATCAGCACATATCTGCAACAGTCCACACCCCATCCACAACCCTCGAGAAAATGTCCAAGAATCTGGACTCCATGGGGGACAGGCCTCCAGACCTTGGGATGAGAGTGGAGGAGAATCTTGGGAGTTCAAACTTGCAGGTAGAGAATATATACAGTTTTATACAGTTTTATGCCTGGAAAGAGAGTGCCATGACACCCTAGTAGGGGAAGGAGGTCTGGTTTTTAGAGGGTCTCTCCCGTGGGATAGAGTAGGAGGACATCTGAACTCTGCTCGCTTGTTTGTATGGAGGTATGGAGTATACTGTGAGCCATTCTCTTGGGGGAGGGGACTCTTGTCCTCTTGGCAATGTGTTCTGTACCTTTTGTTTGTATCCTTGGGGTCGCAGGTTGCCCCAGCAGGGTTGATGTGCATTCTTCAACCTTCTCTTTTGGCTCAGATTCAAACCATCGGCTTTCTTGCTAAATTTCTGTCCTTTAACTCTCCTTCTGGACAGGAGCCTCTGCGGAAAGCTGGCTACAGACCGCCATCTTGGCTCCTCCCCTCCCAGCTATTTTTTGTTACAATTGTCGTTGTTTTTTTTTAGCTGGCCCAGTCTGGGTTCAAACCCACCAGCCTCGGTGCACATGGCCAGCACCATAACCACTGTGCTACAGACACAGAGCCATACATTTTTAAAACCTTATTTCACATATTTTGCTAGTTATATGAATAAAATTTGACTAGTCCAATCAAAAACTAAAATCCAAAATATGTAAGGAAAAAGAGGGACTTATTTGCTCACAAAATTGAAGATGTCACAGTAGTATTAGGCACTCTGGAGCCTGGAATTTTGTAAGCTATCTTTCAGGTTCCAGGTCTTTTTTCCAGCCTCTGAGCTCTGCCTTCCTTGGGAGGCTTCATTCCTGCCAAGCTCCCTCCAGGTGGTGGCTAAAGTGGCTCCTACAATTTTAGGTCCTCATGATCCCTTACACTTGTGATCTTGGGGTACAACTAGCCTTTGGGAGACCAGAGACTCAAAAAATGTAATCAGCTCAGTGTTTGTCTCTGTGCCACCCCAACCAGCCTCAGCTGATTCTCTCTGTATGTGAGCCTCATCATCGCTGCCTCCCTTCCCCAGGCAGGGGGAGAAGGGAGCCACCTGGGCACAGAGAATTCCCATCTGGCGAAATCCCAGCTCAGCAACTCTAGGAGAAAAAAACTAACTCCCCTCTCAGGGGTTATAACATATCCCTGGAGCAGACCCTGCTTGGTCCAGCTCAGGCCAATGTCTATGGCCTTAGTAACAGTGTCCCAGGATTGGTCAGCCCTGGGCCATGTGCCTGTTACTATAGCTAGGATGAGGGAGGGTCAACTGTATTGGGCAGGCCCACTAAATGCAAATATATTCCTCTCCTTCACCCACAGTGGATTTGTTTTACTCTTTAAAAAATGACCCAAATTTCTTACAGCCCCACCTTAGATGCACTGACCAAAGTGCAACTTAGTCTATTTATTTATTTTTGAGACAAGGTCTTACTTGGTCACCCAGGCTGGAGTACAGTGGCATCATCATAGCTCAATGCAACCTCAAAGTCCTGGACTCAAGCAATCCTCCTGCCTCAGCTTCCCAAGTAGTTAGCACTACAGGCGCCCGCCACCACACTTAGCTAATTTTTCTATTTTTTTTCAGAAATGGAGTCTCCCTATGTTGCTCAGACCGATCTCAAACTCCTCTCCTCAAGCAATCCCCCATCCCAGCCTCCCAAAAGATTATATGTCTGAGCCACACCACCCAACCCAAAGTGCAATTTCCAACTGCTCAGTAGCCACCAATGGCTAACAACTACCATACCGGATGGTGTAGTTCTAGTCCCTTGGCCTGGGTGCTCCAGTTTTACTCCAGGGAATGTAAAGCATTTGCTCAAATAAGAAGTTATTGTGTTTAGTTTCCTATTGCTGCAGTGACAAATTGCTATGCACACCATGGGTTAAAACAAAAGAAACTTATTCTGTTGTAGTTCTGGAGATCAGAAGTCAAAAGTCAGTTTCACTAGGCAGAAATCAAGGTGTAGGTAGAGCCATGCTCCCTCAGAAAGCTCTGGGGAGAGTCTGTTCCTTTCCATTTTCCAGCATCTAGAGTTGCATTCATTGGCTCATGGCACCTTCCATCTTCAAATCTAGCATCATAGCATCTTCAAATCTCTCTGTGCTTTATGATATTTCAGGAGAGTCCCTTATCCATAGCTGCATATCATTTAAGTTAACATTCACAGGTTTTAAGGATTAGGACCTACTTATCTGTAGGGGGCCATAATTCAGCCAGCACAGAGGGGTGGAATGAGCATTCCAAACAGAGGAGACAGCCTATGTTAAGGTCAGATTGTGGAGTGGGGAAGGCCTTAGAACTGCAAGGCCACCAAGACTGAAGTGTAGAGAGAGGGGAAGGATAGATGAGGTGCAGTCAGACCACTCAGAGCCTGTACCCTAATAGCAATGCAAACCCATTGAGATGGAGAAGAGAAATACATCTGTATTTTTAAAATGATCACTCTGCCTATAGAGTGAAAAGGGACTGAAGGAGGAGAGCCAGGGAGGATGGTAGAAGACCAAGTCAGGATGTTAATGCAGCCACCCCAGCGAGAGGCAGTGGAATCACGGATTCCTGCAGCGGGTAGTGGAAACAGTGAGAAGAGACGGATGTGGGAACTAATCATTGGCAACACTGAAAGGAGTTGGTAAGGAATTGCTCTGGGAGGAAAAGTGAAGGAGAGGGCAGGCTAGAGATGACTCTTGGGCTTCTGGCACTTAAATGATGGGACCATTCAAAAAAAGTGGAAGAAACCAAGAGAGGGCATTGAGAATAGAGTGAAGGGCATGAATTTACTTTGGTGCCCTGCAGACATTGAAGTGGAGTTGTCTAGTGGGCAGGCTGGTCCAGAGCTCAGAGACAGGAATTTAGGAATCAGCAGTACAGAAGTCATCACTGACTCCTGTACCTTCAGTGGTGATGTGTAGGGAATGAGGGAATGGAGAGGAAAGAGTCTAGGACCAAGCTTTAAGAAACATCAACCTCTAATGGCTAGATAGAGAAGGAAGAGTCTTCAAAAGAGGCTGAGAAGAAACAGCTACAAAGAGAAGAGTGTATTACAAAAGCTGAGAAAAAAGTGTGTTTCAAGGAGGATGTGGGAAACAGTGGGAAGAGATTAAATAGAATAAGGGCTAAAAACTACATACTGGGTAGGAATGTAGTGTCTAGCACTATATTGACAAACTCTTCACTGCCACCAATCACATACACTACACCTTGCCTGTGCTATATGTTCACTGATTATCCACGTATCAATCTAACAGTATACCCTGCATGGGATGAAGCAGTGTGGTGTAGCCTAAAGAACATAAGCTGTGAATCCTAGACCTCCACTCATTAACTGTCACACCTTGAGCAAGTCATCCAGTACTCAGTGGGACTTGATTTCCTCATCAGTAAAACAGGGATGAGAATGATAGGTGTAGTATGGGCTTAAGATACTGTGACAATTCATTTTAGTAACTCTATTCTTGAAGGTGACTTTGGGAAATGGCAGGTTAAGCCTGGACCCATAAGCTGCCAAATTAGTGTTTGACTGCCTGTCCAGTGCTCTGATGAAGAAAAAGACTCTCTGGGGATCTCAGAGTTGTTCTGTTTTACTTCTGCACTAGTCCTATTGTTCGACAGTCATTCCTGGGCACTGTCATGTGACAAGTCTGGATGAGGACCTGGAGACACAAAGGTGGCTGAGATGAAGTTCCTGTCTTGTACAGGCTGTGGTCCTATAGAGATGGAAAATATAAACAGATAACTATATCACGTGATTAAACTCTTAGGGGTGGAGATGGGGCTGGCCTTTAAGGGCAAAGCACTGTGTGAACACAGTGGAAAGAATGATGAGGGAGGGAAAGAGGGCTCTGGAAAGTCTTGGTAAGTGAAAACAACTCATCCTAACTTAAGATATAGATAGGACCATTTGATTGGGGTTTTTTTCCTTTCATTAGAATCATAGAATTTTAGATCCAGAAAAGACCTTTTAAAATGACTGCCCTCTTGTATGCAAATGGTGGAGTTGAAAAACACACAGGTGAAGTTAGCAAAAAAAAGAAAGAAAAATAAAAATCCAGGAGTCCCAAGATCCAGTCCATGACTCCTTAAGCTTGCTTTGTCTAAGTCAGGAATGTAGCCCTCTAGCAAGGTGCTCCGATGGACGGACCCACCATTCAGGCAAGAACCACGTGCCCTCATCTGAAAGGCATCAACTCCCCAAAGGGGCCACTGGAATCAATCACAAGCATCAGAGACTGGAGGTGTTGTTGGGTGTGTGTTGTGTGTCAGAAATATATCATTGCATCTCTGTGAGAGACAACCGGGGTGTCTTTCTTAACCAGTTTACTCATATGTATCTGGTTTCAGAAAAATGGGAGCAAATGGCAGGGCAAGGGAAGGACCTGCAGAACCTTCATTAACACTGGAGACAAAGACAGATTGGAAATAAGGAGAAAATGGTAACTCATGCTATTTATAGAACAAGAGTAAGAACTATTGTGACAAAATCTCCACATTAAAAAGAGATTGAAATCCAAGGCCCATGATTTCAAGAATATGCAATACAATAAATTCACAAAATGGGCTATTAAAATGAGGCATTAACCTAAATAATTCAGGCTCATTTCAGGGTTAGAAGAAAAGTCTGACTTAGAACAAAACAAAACAAAATCCATCATTTCGTGTGGGATAATAGCTCTCGAAAGTTAAGTTTCAACTAAGGTAGATCAGTAAAGTCACATACCACACAACATTTGTTTGTGAACAGACACCTGTAGCAAAACTTGATGATACTTAGAGTTTATTTCCTGGAAGTAAAACATGCCATTTGCTTTGTAAACTCTGTCTTTATAGATTGTAAAAACATAAGCTTCCATCAGCCCCATTCCAAACTGCAAATTCCAAGTGGAATGGAAATAAATTAATTTGGAAAGTCCCTTGAATTCTTTCGACTGGAATTAGACCTGAGGGTCATTATTCTAAGTCTTGCCATGGTCACCAAAACAACTTGAACAGGGAGAGAATAGTATAATCAAATACAGTTAAGCAAGTAATAAGAAAATAGATCTGGCTGAGATAGTGTTTTAAAAAGCAATAGTGTATTTTGTAAGAAAACCAAATACAGTGAAGGCCGCACTTATCCAGTATTGTTAAGCTATGAAATTGTCCATATAGGTGCATTTTCCAGATAGAAGCTGATTTAGCCTTTAAATGACAACACTTCCAAAATTATCTTGATGGCAATTATTTTAAATTATTGCCATGTATTATACATGTCCCACACTTCCCACCACCTTACTTAAGCCAATCTATTATGTCTTACCTAAGCCTTTTTTTCAATGACTTGAGATCTCAAATATTAATATACTGTGATACAGTTTTAGACACAGGGTTGGCTAGAATTCCTAGGGCTTTTGCTGTGACCTAACTGCTATACTTTCTTAATTCTTATGCATCTCTTTCCCATTTTTGTCTTCTTTTCTCACAATTGTCCACATCTTTTTTCTACAGTTGTTTCCCTCTTTTGATACTTTAACAGTGTCTTCTTCTTTTTTCTTTTTTTTAAATTAAATTAGAGCTGTGTACATTAATGCAGTCATGGGGTACAATGTGCTGGTTTTTATATACAATTTGAAATATTTTCATTGAACTGGTTAACATAGCCTTCATGGCATTTTCTTAGTTATTGTGTTCAGACATTTATATTCTGCATTTAGTAGGTTTCACCTGTACCCTTCTAAGATGCACCATAGGTGTGGTCCCACCAATTACCCTCCCTTCACCCAGCCTCCCCCTGCCCTCCCCTCCCTTTCCCCTTTCCCCATATTCTTGTGGTATAATTGGGTTACAGCTTTCGTATGAAAAAATAGTTTCATAGTAGGGCTGAGTACATTGGATACTTTTTCTTCCATTCTTGAGGTTCTTTGCTAAGAAGAATATGTTAAAGCTCCATCCATGTAAACATGACAGAGGTAAAGTCTCCATCTTTCTTTAAATTGGGCTGCAATAAACATTCTGGTACAAATATCTTTGTTATAATGGGAGTTTTGGTCTTCTGGATATATACCTAGTAGAGGAATTATAGGATCGAATGGCAGGTCTATTTTTAGATCTCTAAGTATTCTCCAAACATCTTTCCAAAAGGATGGAATGCAAACTAACAGTGTCTTCTTAATTGTTTATTTTTAACTATGAAAACAACACATGCTTATTCCATAAAGCTTGAAAAAAATATGGGAATTTTTTAAATATTCACCTACTCATACACAGATGTTCCTCCCTGTGTTTTTGTTTAACTCATGGATTTATTTTAAAGTGTACTGAGAAAACAACAGCTGCAGTAATAACAAATAAAAATGTGTATTCTGCTTTTTGTGCTTAATATATCTATTTTTTTATTGATTAAGTTAAAGGCAGTATAATATTTCCTTCAGAGAGATTTTTTTCCTTCATTAAATGATTTTCCTTATAACCACATGCAGGCAATCTCTGTTTTTTCAAAAGCACCTTGAAGCTGAATACACTTCACAATCACTCCCCCAAAGTAAATCTACCTCACAAAGTAAGGGTGAAAAATGCAGATTGCACTAAAGACTTTACAGAAAGACAGGGAAGAATTCACTTCATGATTTACAATTAAATAATATTCATCAAAATAAAAATGTACTGAAATAATCATTGCAATATTTGTAACACAAAAACTGGAGGCAATCTTAATACTCCACTTACAAGGAATTGATTTTATATAGCTATGAAAGATACTATGTTGCCATTTAAAAGAATTATATAGATTTACATTGCAGATGTGCAATAATCACTAAGATGTAATATGAAAATACAAGGTGGAAAACTATACATATGTATACATGTGTATGTGTGTGCTAATAATTCTATGCATACACACACAGATTCGTAGACAAAAAGACATATGCATATATATGCTCTAGAACAGTGATTTTCAACCATGACAGGATCTTAGGTGTGCTGTGAAAATTTTTAAAGATCATTAATTAAATTATTTTTGAAAGAGGTTCAAAGTATAGTAAGTATATTTTTTTAAGTCTTTATTTTTTTGATCAATATAATTTAAGTGTGCCACAGAAAGTTAACTATAGATTCAAGTGTGCCATGAGATTTAAAAAAGGTTGAAAAACACTGCTCTAGAAACTCAAATTGATTCTGGAAAGATACATGAGAAACACAGATACCTGAGACTCTGCCTCAGCTTAAGCAGGTGGTTGGGCACCAAGGTGAATAGAGAGCTGTGGCTTTTGTTGTTCCGCCCTATGGATATATTACTCTTTCAATACCAGTATGAATTCATTTGATCCATTTGGTTTTTAAAAGTATAACAAAAGTAGTGAATGTTTATTGTTTTCTCTGGGCCAACCAGTGAGAACGTGTATATGTATAATTCCAATTAATCCTCACAATTGCTCTGAAAGATGCGTACAATTATTATCCCCATTCTCCAGATAAAGAAACTGAGAAACAGTAGGGGGAGTAAGTAATATGTGGTATGTCCAAGATTAACAAAGCTGAGATTTAGAATTAGGCAGACTGGCTCCACAGCCTGCATTCTTAAAGTCCCCAAGCAAAACAAAAATAAAAGACATAAAGCCATTTACAGGCCAGGCATGGTGGCTCCCACCTCTAATCCTGGCACTCTGGAATTCCAAACAGGGAGGATCCCTTGAGCTCAGGAGTTCAAGAGTAGCCTGAGCAAGAGCGAGACCCCATCTCTACCAAAAATAGAAAAACCTAGCTGGGTGGTGGGCACCTGTCATCCCAGCTACTCAGGAGGCTGAGGCAGGAGGATCACTTGAACCTAGGAATTTGAGGTTGCTGTGAGCTAGGTTGATATCATGGCACTGTAGCTTGGACAAAAGAGTGAGACTCTGTCTAATAAAAAAAAAAAAGCTATTTACAAAGTCAGAATAGACTCAACACATGAAAGAATTTATTCATTTTAGAAAGCAAAAACATCCCGACAGATACTTGGACACTGGTGCATATTTGTTTCTGCATCTCCTTAAAGGTCCTAACTGAAGCAACAGTGTAGGGGTGAGAGATGGCTACACTGGATAAAGAATCAGCCTAGATATTTTCAATGTGTATGTAAAGGACATTTTGTAAACTTCACCCTGGCATACCTTTTTACTATGGAAGCCTTTAGCAGCACCACCCCAGAGTCCCTTCCCATTCCTATTCCCCACACTGCTCCAAGGTGCCACAGCAGTCCCAAGAGTTCTTTGAGATACCCAAGGGCGAGCCCCCACATGCCCCACACCTGTGTTCTGCTTTGTGCCCAAACTGCTCTTTCAACCGTATGTTCTGTCAGGCATGGTCCTAGATGTCCTTCAAGGTCATGACTAAATTCCACCTTTCATGGGAAAACTGTCCAGGTCATCCACATCAGAACTCATCTTTCCCTTCTCTGGGGTTTTCCTAACACTCCGTTCACTAGAAACGCAAACACAAAAAAGGACTGTGGAAATAATTCAGATCATGAAAATGTCAATGTGGGTCTCAGGACAGCAAGAACAATATCATTCCATTATTTGTAACACCTCCTTCATACTGTATAGCACAAATATTTGGCACAATATTTCAATAGGTGTTCGAGGAAGGCTTGTAAGAAATGGAATACAGGGAATGCATGAGTCATCGAGAGACCCAGGGCAGAGGCAAGTGCGGGAAGTGTAACCAGCCACTCTGGACTATGGGATGTTAGTCATCCTTGCTCACTCCAGGGAATGAGATGGAGGTGCCTCTTCACACAAGCAGCAAGAACTTGTTGTCAAAGGACACATGTTTTGAAAGAAACAGAGACGATTGGGGCACATATTTCCTGCAATAGTGGGACTCATATGACACAGTTAGCTTCTAAAACTAAATTGAGCTGGGACTCCTTGAGGCCACTGGGGAATTGCAAATGGCAAAAGATGAGCTTCACCCTCAGCCTCCCAACCTCACCCTGGTCTACGTGCTGTGTGTGTTTAGGGTGGGAAAGGATTGGTGAAAATATTGGTATATTATGCATCCAAGTTTTATATTAGCAAGATGGGTATTTTTTACTATTTTGGTTTAGTGAAGGGGGTTTGATTTTGCAGGTCATAGCGTTTAAAAACATTAAATGTCCGGAGTTAAAAGGTTAAGAATCCAGAGCTTGTCCACACCTAAAGTAGAAGAGAAGCTGTCCTTCCTTGCTGGATGAAGTAGAACCCTAAAGGGAGAGAAAGGGGAAGTAGAAGCAAAGGCCAAGATGAAAGGTGATTCTGGAAGTCCATGCAAGGTAGGCTTAACTCTGATCCAAAGGAAATCCTGGAGGAAACCACCAAAGAAATGCTTGCACCACACTCTGGCCTCTGGGTATGTTCCAAATTTGCCATAAGGAAGACAGGACCCTTCTGATGATGGACCAAGCCAGACCATGGGCCTTTGCAACTATCACAGGGTAGCACCCAAGAGCCAGGTTTTGAATGCTTGAAGAAGCCAGGCTTCTGCAAAGACTAGAGCTTGCCTTCATCACTGGGTAGCATTCCGATGCTCTCTAATAGTTTAGAGAGAAGAAATGGGTGAGGGGTTAGGGTGGAATCCTAGTGAGGCCTCCGAAAAGAAGGGAACGAAGAAGGTGACGACAAGGTCAGAGACGGGTGGCTGGAAGCCCAGAGGAGCATCCTTGGGGGACAGACAGGAAAGTACCTCCTTAGAGTGGGGTAGGACTGGAGAGGAACTGGCAAGGGAAAAGGCAGGCAGAGGTCAGAGGAGAGGACCCAGGCTAAACAACCAGGAGGCTGACCTGGGTAGGAATGCTGGGTCACCACCCTAGAAGAAAGGCCACTAGCTCCGCCTAGTGCTCTGTCCAAATCCACAAAGATACACCAAGATCTTCCTTACTTGCATCTCAATCCATCCATCCACTTTACAGTAGCCCTCTGATAATTTGGTTGCTTGATTTTATTTGCCTGTTTTTTCCAGAGAGATTATCATTCTACACCTTTAAGAGCTTTATGAATATGAAGAAGAAAAAAATCCTTTGAGTGGAGGCTCAAAAAGGTTACTGTGAAGTCTTCCCATTGCGGGATCCTTAACAGACACAGATGATCACACATATTGTTGGAACTGTCATCCTGGGGTTCTTGGAGTTGTTTAGCACAGACTCGCATTAGCTTATTTCTGAGGTGTTTCTTTTTCCTCTTTACTTACATATTTAGCCATGGAATGGGAGCCAAAGCAAATATGGAAAACAAGGAAGAGCCAAGAAAAGCAAGAGCCAGGTGCCTCCGTCTCGGGTGGTTCTGTGCACTGTGGCAGTGTTTTTACCATCACTGCGGAGTGTTCAGAAAGATTCGGAAATGGGTACGAGGTCCAACTCCAGCATTTGTTGTGTCAACACGGCGTGTACATTCTGCTACAACTAATCCACTTACAGAAGTAGATGGCAATCATGAAGGCAGGTAGCGGAGACACAGCAACCCCACAACTATGTGGGGGTTAGTTACACCAACTCCTCGAGCAGCTCAAAATCCATGTATAACGTTGACTCCCCTAAATCTTAACTTAAAAATAGCTTGCTGTCGACAAAAAGCCCTACAATAACATCAACAAGTACACTAACATATATTTTGTATATGTACTATATACTGTATAAAGCCACAGCAAAAATGTTATTAAGAAAATCAAAAAGAAGAGAATATATTTATTACTCACTAAGTGGAGCAGGTCATCTGAACAGTCTGTATCCTCACCAACTTCCCTTCATCATCCTCACATTGAATAGGCAGAGGAGGAAGAGGAAAGGCTGGTCTTGCAGTCTCAGGGGTGCAGAGGCAGAAGAAAATCCCCATACAAGCAGACTCATGCAGTTCAAACCTGTGTTGTTCAAGGGTCAATTGTATTTACCCTCATGCACGTCTGTGTGGACACACACCCAGATACATTCTTGCTGCCCCATTCCTACAGCACAGGCTAGCCCACCCCCAGGCCTTCCCCCAACACCACCCCTCCCTGAAGAGCACCTCTCCATGGCCAGCCCTCTCTGCTGTTGTCCATGGGACTGTTCTAACCCTCCATCTCAGGCAGCGAGAAAATACTTCTGATCCATAACTGCCAAGTCGTGGAAACAACCCATCACCCATCAACCTATGAATGGATTAACAAACTGTGGTATATGTACACCATGGAATACTATTCAGCCATTAAAAAGATGGAGACTTTACATCTTTTATGTTTACTTGAATGGAGTTGAAATACATTGTTCTTAGTAAAGTATCTCAGTAATGGAAAAATAAATATCCAATATACTCAATACTAACATGAAACCAATATAGAAACAATTATATACTCATATGAACAATAAAACACAAACATAGTCTAGCAAGGGGGATGAGGAGGGAAGCAGGAGGGCAGTTGGCGGGATCTCACCTGATGTGCACATTGTGAGGGAGTTTACACACCCTCTAGGTGAGGGGCTCTTTTACAACTTCAACTTTACCTTGGAAGCGAGAACAATGTAACCTAAAAATTGGTACCCTCATATTAATTTGAAATAAAAAAAAAGTAAATGATGGAAGAAATAAATAAGTGGGGAAGAACAGAAAAACCTCCCAGCAGCTGAATTACATAATTTTTGTAGCCCCTCCCTTCTCAGAAAGGTGGAATGTAACTCCCCATTCCTTAGGTTTGGGCTGCCCACAGTGACTTCCTTCCAAAGAGTAAAAGATGAAAAAGTGGAAAAAAGAATCACTTTACAGTAGAGAAAACCATCAAAACTATCTATCAACCAATTGAGCAAGGTTAACATCAACAGTGAGGCATGTTGCTAGTATTTCCCCTGACGGGAAGGACCAGAAGGTCACTTTACCTCTGTGATCTTCCTTCCAAAAAACCCATAATACCAGTCTAACCATGAGAAAAGTATCAAATAACCTCAACTGAGGGACATTCTACAAAGTACTTTCTAGTACACCTCAAACCATTAAAGGTCACTAAAAACAAGGCAAGACTGAGAAACTGTGACAGCCAAGAGGAGTTTATAGAGACATGACCATTAAATGTAATGTGGATAAGATCTTGTAATAGAAAAAGGACACAAGGTGAATAAAGTGTGGCCTTTTGTTAATAATTATAATCTGTCAATATTGGTGCATTAATTATTACAAATTATACTAAGCTACTAATAAGGAAAACTGGGAGTAACACATGTGAGAACTCTCATTACTATCTTTGCAACTGCTCTGTTAAATCTAAACTCATTCTAAAATTTTATTGTAAGAAGTTTGGATTCATGTGTACAGCATCCCAGAGGCTGTGTTTCAATCGGTCCGGTATAAGATTCATCAACCTGCTAACTAACTAACCTGTTAGTAAGATAGCCAAGTGACTCTGTTGTTGATTGTACGTGTAATCTTTTAAAAGTGCCAGATATGTTTGTTCAACCACAAAAACAATTCACTAATGAAATGTCCGCCTTCCTCTACACTTGAATGCCAGCAGCTTTGAGGAAAAAAAAGAATTGCCTCTTACCTGCCTGGCTGAAGAGTAACATTCCCAGTGCTGGGCCCCTCTAAAAATGTTGTCATATTATTCCATGGCCTTTCACCAAAGGCCACAATGCCTAGGGTTTCTACAGCCCCTGAGTACAATCACATTCACAAAGATTAACTTTAAACAATGATGATATAACAGACTGTCCTGTGGCCTGCAAGCTACCCAAATAAAGAAGATGAAAAGAGAATAAAAGATAGTGCTTCCAGCAGCCCTCAAACTGAACATAGCATTACATGAAAAAAAGCTATTCACTCACCAGGAAGAGAGCTGGGGGAGGCGTCATGCACATGTTCAAAGCTTGATCCAATTGCACTTACTTGTACATGTTCCAATGGTATTCTTCAAATCCCTAAAGCATTTACTTATTTTTGGTCAATTAAAGCATAATTTTAACTAAGGAGGTCGTTGGAAGTCCTAAATAGGAACCACATGGGACTATTAAAATAGTTTGGTTAAAGAGGATAAGCATACCTGGCTATTATAAATCTTATCCATGTCATTAGAATATATTGCTATGGACTATTGTGGAACAGTTGGATTGTGTCTGTATTCTTTTCTCTATGGGTATTTAATGCCCTGATCCCTTCACTTCTAGCCTGGTGGGGTTTTTTTTTGCAGACAAGTTATTAATTTGCTGCAAATACAACACTTTCATAGTGACAGAATGGTCAATTACCCCCAGGCTGCATCATTTGTCTTAACTTACAGACTTTCTCGAAGCATAAGGAAAAATATAACTGGTGGTGGTGGTGGTATGTGTTTTTGTGTGTGCCGTGTGTGCATTTTCACACTAGCCACCCACACCATGCCCCTGTGTGGAGGCCAGATCCATGAGCTCAGCCTGTGTACCAGACGACAGTATCCATTGACAATGTTTTCATTACTAATTCTTTCTTGCTCCTGGGATTAAATTGTAACACTCTGTTTTTGACCAAAATGCAATGAATTCTCAGTCTAACCAACCTCAAAGAGGAACTTATGGTAATTTCTGACAGTCTGGCAGTTTTTCAAGAGGGCTCATGGGCAGGTTTGCTTTTGGAAAACAGTCTAGAGTTAGAGATTTTGGGTCTGCAGTAGAGAAATGTAGAAAAAAAATTATCGAAGAAATTTAGCCCAGATCCATGTTGCCAACCTCAAATGATTAGTTTCCATATAGAAAACAAAAATAAAGATGAGGACAAGATAAAGTTTATTCCCCAGACTGCTCTACTACATGAATCATCCAAACCCAGTAACGAGGATATTTCCGTCCACAATACCTCAAAACAGACTCAAATGGCATTGAAATAAATTGTATTTCCCCATTTTTAATGGCTCAAAGTTCATTTGAGTTAAACACATGACATCATATGGGGGAAAAAACAGCGATATTTAACTGCCTATAACAATGGTGGACACTTTTAAACATGATCTTTTGGACTTAGCATATCCGTTAAACCACAAGAGATTCTGCAAATCTCAATGTTAGGCTGTTAGCAAAGCAACTGATCAGGATCCTAAATCCTATTGCAGCCAGGATAATTTGTTACTGAGGCAAATTATTTCTTTTTAAGTAGAGTTACTAATTAATCCTCACAGTGTTCAGTACTGTTAAATATAAACACTTGGCTCCTTTAGCAGGCGTGAACTACAGGGAAGCTAAATTGTTCGTGGAGCAAATCAGAGGAGAACCAAAATTTCAAATGAAATGTTTGTCTCTTAATTCTACCTCAAGTCATTTTTATTCCCCTGCTTTGCTGACAAAATTGTCACAGAGATAAGAAAGAGGCCAAACAGAAATCATCACTACATGGGTACTTCTTGGGATCTGGCTGGGCTTAGACATCTGAGGCTGTCTTTTGCTTTTTAATTTATTTTGACACTTTTCTTTTCTGGGTATGGTACATGACCCTGTCCAGGAGGGGTGAGGTGGGCCAACACATACTGGCCAAAAGGGAAAACACCCAGTTGCTGCATCCTGTTTTCTGTTAGACCACAGTTTCAAGTTCCTTCAGGGCAATTGCTCAAAGCAAATGTACCATCTTGTGGTGTCAAAGCACTTTCTAGAGTCAGCAACATCAAATGCACATTTTGTGCACAATTACTGAGCATGTGCCAGCCACTTTGCTAGGTGCCCAGGATATGAAGACCAATACAACACCTTCTCTTGTGGTCCAGTAAAGGAAGGTACAAGAAAGTCTCACCTTTCCTCTTGAAGATCTGTGCTTGAGTGTGTCACTCACGACTTGGTGGGCTAACTGCCTGCGAGCCATTGAGATCACCACCTCCCATTCTTCCAGGGTCCTCTAGAGAAGCCCTGTCCAATGGAAGTATCACAGACACAAGCCACAAGTATGTTTTAAAGTTTCTAAGGGTCACATGTTTTACAAGGTTTTTTTAAAAAATGAAATAAATTTTAATAACATTTCATCTAAACCAGCGGTTCTCAACCTGTGAGTGGCAACCCCTTTGTAACAATGAAAATACATTGCAGCATTAGGAAAGTTGAGAACCACTGATCTAAACCAATATATCCAAAATAATGCCATTTCCACATGCAATCAATATGAATCAATTATTAAATTTATGATGTAGTTTACCTTTTCACAATAAATCATTGAAATTATTTGCTCTATACTTATAGCACATCTTAATTCGGACTAGCTGCATTTCAAGTGCTGAGAAGCCACATATGTCTAGTGGGTGCCATATTGAGGAGTGCAGCTCTAGACTCCTGATCTGGCCTCTTTTCTTTGACCCTGGGGAACTCAAAGCATCTGTTCAAACAAAAAAGGTAAGGTATTAGCCTCCTATTATTACAGAAACTAATTCCACAAACTTAGTGCCCTAACACATGCAAAATTTTTATTATCTTACAGTTCTGTAGGTCTGAAATCTAACATCAGTCTCACTGGGCTAATATCAAAATGTCATCCAGGAAAGCTGGGAGACTTGGCTCCCGTCCATAATCGTGGTACTCTAGGAGACCAAGTTGGGTGGATTGCTTGAATTTACAAGTTCGAGACCAGCCTGAGCAACAGCAAAACTCTGTCTCTACTAAAATAAGAAAAGGAAAAGAAAAGAAAAGGAAAATAGCTGTGTGTCATGGTGGCCACCTGTTGTCTCAGCCACTCTGGAGACTGGCACAAGAGCATGAGGGCAACAGAGTGAGACTCTGACTCGGAAAAAAAATGTCATCCAGGCTATTTTTTCTTCTGGAGGCTCTGAGAAAGAATCATTTCCTGCCTTTTCTAGCATCCTTGCCTGCATTCATTGGCTTTGGGGCCCCTCCTTCAAAGTCAGGAATGTGAGCATCTCTCTATAATCACATCATCTGATGATAACTGGGAAATGTCCTCCCAATTTAAGGAGATTAGATTGGGCCTATCTGGATAATCCCAGATAATCTTGCCATTTCCAGGTCCTCAATTTTATGCCATCTGCAAAGTCCTGTTTGCCATGTAAAGTAACAAATTCACAGGTTCCAAGGAAAGGACCTGAACACAGTTGAGAGGCTACTATTCTGTCTACTGTGGATATAAAGTTTTATTTTCATCATACATAGGAGTAAACATCTGAAGTTGGGGACTTGGAGAATCCATCAGGTTACACTGGAAAGCCATTGCCTTTTTCCCTCAAGCTCGTTTAGAAAGAATAAAGATTTCCAGCGGTGTCTGTGGCTCAGAGGAGTAGGGCGCCAGCCCCATATGCTGGAAGTGGTGGATTCAAACCCACCCCAGCCAAAATCTGCAAAAATAAATAAATAAATAAATAAAGATTTTCTTCCCAGGATAAGAAAGACTCACTTTATGGGGGTGCCCATAGCTCAGTGGTTAGAGCGCCAGCCCCATGTAGCAGGGGTGGCAGTTTTGAACCCAACCTGGCCCTACTAAACTAAACTAAAATAAAATAAAACAAAATAAAATAAAAGCCAGGCATTGTGGCAGGCACCTGTAGTTCCAGCTACTTAGGAGTCTGAGGCAAGAAGATCACTTGAGCCCAAAGAGTTTGAGGTTACTGTGAGCTAAGACTCAATGACATTCTCCTGAGGGTGACCAAGTGAGACTCTCTCTCAAAAAAACAAAAAGGAAACATTCACTTTCATGAAGTTCTATTCATATCTCAGAATATAAATTTTGTCTTCCACATGCCACTGACTTTTCATTCAAAAACTATTTTTTAAAACAGGATTTATTTATTATTATTATTTTACAGTTTTTGGCCGGGGTTGGGTAAAAACATATGGGGCCGGCACTCTACTCCTTTGAGCCACAGGCACCGCCTTCAAAAACTATTTTAATGTCTTCTAGATACCAGACATGTACCAATCCAACAAAACACCCACAACTGAATACCAAAAAAGGAAAATTATGGCATAAGGTGATAGTCTTTTTTTTGAAGGTCAAAAGTTTTTAAATTATTTCATCTTGTGTTGTAAACTTTTATCATGTTGGCAGCACACTAATAGCACAATATCTTTCCCCAAATAGTGTTTCTAATGAAAAGAAATATCCTAGTAATAACCCAAATGAAGAATAAAATTTCTTTAAAACCCTTTGTCAGAAAAATCAGAACCATTGATACATGGAACCAGAGATCAAAACAGAAATAGAAGCAAAGTCCAATATATTGGAGATTTTCTTAGAAAAATAATTTTTATAGACTTAATTGCTTATGAAGCAATTACATATAAAAATGCATCTTTTGATGCTAACTTGTTACTTGTAACAGGGTCCTGCCAAGAATGCATGTTGTCTGTCACCTGCATTATGGCCTTGGCCTCTTTTGGAAGCATAATCATAAAACCAAAAGCTGTTAGGGATGGACAGAACTTCAGACCATGCCGTCCAGCCCACACATTTTAGACATTAGGAACAGGCCAGATAACTGGAATCAGACCTTATATTCAACTGGAACCAGACCTTATACTCCCAGAGCACTGCTTTTTCCACTGGCTTGTTGGGGAGGGCAACACTCTCCCTACCCTTTCAGCCATCCATCCCCCAACCCAGCAAACATTCACCAAGTGCTTACTACAGGCCAGACACTACTCCAGGGCTGGGGAGGCAGCAGACAGGAAAACGAGCAAAGTCCCGGCTCTCAGGGACCTTATGCTCCTGGAGTGAAGAGAAAATGATTATCCACTTATATCAGGTGGTCAAAGGGCTAAGAAGGAAAATTAAGCAAAGGGGGCCCCTGGGTGATGGGAGGTTGTTGCTCTTCACAGGGTGGCTGGGGAATACCACGTGGGTATGGTAACACTTGAGCAGAGCGTGAATTTAGAGTAAAATTCAAGTACACTGAGAATAAAGCTAATGATAAATGGAGTGGACATAATGAAATGTTGATGGAAAATTCTGGAAAGGCTACTGAGGAGTGGGTCTCAGGAAGCAAGTGGGAATGGGTGAAATATAGGAGGCGACTCGATAGCAGGTGGAACGGTGGTGGTGACCCCGTCTGCCAACTGCTCACCTGAGCTGGGCACAGCTGAGCAGGATGTGACCCCCATGGAGCCCCCTGAACTCCCCTGTGTTGGATGCCTGGCATCAGCTCCCGGAGCTGCCTGTAAGGACCAGCCCCTTAACCACGGGAAGCAGTCGTGGCCTGAATCTGACGGGTGAACCTGGACAGAAGAGGCTTTTCCTTTTCAGTCACCAAAGAATTAAGAAAACCATCCAGATTCTGAGTGGGGATGGAAGCAGATAGATGGCAAGGAGAGACCTCAAAGGTTGGACTAGATGATGAGCTGGCCTGTTTGAAACGAGGCGCACAGCGACTGCGAAATGCTGCGAGCGGCCAGGTTAACTGTGCCCAGGAAGCATTTTCACAAGTGTCGTTTAGGCGCTCTGTAAGCCATAGACTGTGCTGCTGCACCACCTTGAGGCTCAAAGGAACACTGCAGCTGTGCAAGACCAGAGCCGCCCAGCGCTGTTTCTGGACAGGGCTCCTGGGCTTCTGCTGTCCCTTCCCAAAGCCTCCTCCTCACTGTAATCAAACTCTACCTGCCCCCCGGTGGTGACAAGCATGCCCCTTCATGAAATGCGTGGGAGAGGCTGCAGGGCCACTTGTGGAAGGGCAGCGCGCCCCACCAGCTGAGGCTCCACGACCAGAGCATCAGGCTGCAGGGCAGATGGGCACTGCTGCCCCCAGCAAGCAGCCGAGAGGATGGCTTCAGCCTGCCCCTGGGCCTGGGCACCTCTAGCTCCTGCTTCTTCACACTGAATCACAAGCTAACTTCTGATGCCTTGTCTTGCTCCTACAGACCTCTGGGCCAGTGGGGTACTTCCCTCTCCTGGTGTTTTCTCCTGCTAAGAACCCAGGCTTAAAGCTGCCTCCTCTGTCTCCTCCCCAGCTCCTGTTTTTGCAACCTCCTCCTCAACCCAGTTCCTCTATGACAACGGGCACTTTCTGGTTCCACCCTCAGGGTTGGAGTTAGGTCTGGAGTTTGGATCGCCAGGCTGCCATGTCAGGAGATGGGTTAGGGGTCCAGGCATAGAAATGGTGCATCCCTGGATTTTCAATGAATTATTTTTCTTCAAAGTATATACATCCTCCAAAAAAAAAAAAACAAAGTATATACATCCTTCAAATAATACTTTAAAGGCATGAGGGGCTCAGATAAGATAAGCCAGTGCATCAGCCTCTCTGCCTGCCTCAGCGGACAGCAGCCTTCCTCACCTGCACTCACCCCAATTTTAAGAGATTGAAGAGAAAATCCAAGTAATATGCACATTCGGGCCGCAAGCCAGGAAACCCAGGAAGGTTTTCTGGGTTTTTTTTCTTTTTAATGAACTATCTTCAGTTATGCTTAAACATTATTTCTCTTCCAAGTTTTCCTTTTGGTTTTTGCAAAAATTTCAGAAACAACCTAACACATACACCCACAACCCCTTTGAAAAAAATCTTGTTGAATAAAATATTTCAAATGAATTTTCCATGGCAAGATACAACATGCATTTAGAACATTATTTAAAGGATGTATATAATTTGAAGAAAAATAATAAATTAAAAATCCAGGGACACACCATTCATAAACTGAATTATGACTGGCACCTTAGAACCCAATGTTGCACCCTCATCCCATCCCCACCTCTATCACTATCCAGAATTTTGTATTAATTCATTTTGATAGTCATACATTTTCATATATCATATATGTGTATATACAAAGTGTGCCAAAAATGTATGCACATTTTAAGAAAGGAGAAAACTTTTTGTAAACATTTGTAATACTTAAGTCATATTTGACCTCTGCAGTTGCAAGAGGTGCTCAGTGTGACTTGTATTCATCTTTTGTTACTGATATATATTATTACAATTTTAATACAGTGCTTTCCTTTCTTAATGTGTATACATTTTGAGGGGCCTCTGATATGGTCACAAATATGACTATAAATGGGTTTGCATATATACGTATACACACAAATGTGTGTGTGTGTGTCCCTAACATAGTGTTTAATTTTGCCTATTTTTGAAACTTATCTAAATGGACTCACTTCTTTGTATTCTTTTGCGATTTGCTTCTTTGCTATTATGCTTTTAAAATGCATTTGTGTTGATGCGTGTAGCTGTAATTCTTTTTCATTGTTGTATAAAATTCCATTAGATAAATATATCACTACTCATTTATTTATCCAGTCTACCACTGATAAACATTTTCGTTGATTGTAATGTTTTTGATCGAAAACAATTCCCCTGTAAACATTTTTGTACATACCTCCTGGTTATATATGCAAGATTTTCTCTAGAGTTTGTATCCAATAGCTAAATTGTTGCCACGGGGCACACACAAGTCTAATTTAACTAGATAACTCCCAAGTCATTTTCCAAAGCGGTTGTCCTAATTTCTGCTCCTTCACAGATGGGGTTGCCCTGGAAACAGATTCAGATATTCCAGTGCAGGAAGTTTATTGGGGAGTGCTTCTCAGGAACACCTGTGAGGAATGAGGGAAGCAGGATTTATGTCTACCATCTTGTCATGTGCTATTTTTTGCACGAGTTCTATTTCTTTTTCTATCTTTTCTTCTCATTTATTTTTTTCCTTTACTAATTTTGAATATATACAATTTGTTTCCATTCTTGTACTGATCACCCTAGAAATTTTAACTTGCTTTTTGGATAATGCAGAAAAGCAGACAAAGGCATGTACATCCCGCCCTGGAACATTTCGTGTGTATTTTGTGTCTGCTTGAGAATTGTTAGGTTTCTTGAATCTGTGGATGGTTGTCTTTTGTTTCCAGAAAGTTACTAGCAATTATCTTTTCAAATATTAATTCTTCCCCATTCTCTCCTGCTATAATTCTTAAACATGTGTTAGATCTTTCCCCCAATGTCACAAATTTCCCTTCATATATCCCATTTTTGTCTTTCTGTGCAGCATTCTAGATCATTTTCCCCAATTCTCTAATTTTTGTTCAGCTAGGTCAAATCTGCTATTAAACCCAACTGTTGTTTTTGTTTAATTTAAAATATTTTAATGTTCATTTTCCTGATATTTGTTTTTAAAAATATTCGCCTTTTCTCTGCTTGTACTGTTATAAGATTTCTTGGATAAAATTTACACAACACATAATTTGTCCTTTTAAATTGTACAATTTAGTGATTTTTTTAGTATATGTAGAGTTGTCTAGACAATACTGCTGTCTAATCCCAGAATATCTTCCTTGACCCCAAAAGAAAACCTACACCCATTAGCAGTCACTTCTCATTCCCCTCTTGCCCAGCCCCTGGCAACCACTAACCTACTTTCTGTTGCTATGCACTTGCTTATTCTGGACATTATATGTAAATGGAATCATACAATATGTGACCTCTTCTATGCGTCTGGCTTCCTGCCCTTAGCATAATGTTTTTAAGGCTGTAGGAAAATGGCCTGTTGCATGGCAAGAGCGATGTCATATTAAAGCAAAACCCCAATAACGACCAATGCTTGATCTCAACGTGTTCCAGTTACATAGACAACTCCTCATAAAGAAACAACACCTGAGGCATCATAAAGATGCTTATCTAACCTCCTCGATGTTTCTCAAAAAAGTTTGAGGTGTGACCAGATGCCCAGATTTTAACAAAAATCTGTTATATCAAGGTTATTTTCTGGATGGCAATGAGGGGCCCCACCATCTTACCGTCACTCAAGACAACGCTTCCTGTTTGTAAGTCCCTATCAAATATTTCCTTCTGAGCAACAAGATTTGTCAGCCTCTTTCTTCAGCCTCTCAGCTCCCTTGGCTTTTGGGGGTTGGTTTGCATATTCCCTCCCACAGAGGACTGCAGAACCTGTGTGAGTATTTCACTCCTTTTGAAGACCGAATATTATTCTATTGTTTATTCATTCATCAGTTGATTGACATTTGGGTTGTTTCCACTTGGGGTAATTATGAGTAATGCTGTGAACATTCATGTATAAGATTTATGGACATATATGTTCTCATTTGTTATGGGCATAACCCAAATAATTGCTAGGTAATATGGCAACTCTATGGTAGCTTTTTGAGAAATTGTCAAAGAATTTTTTAACTGGCTGCAGCATTTTAAATTCCCACCAGCAACATATGTGGGTCCTAATTTCTTCACATCCCTGGGCAACACTTGATTACATCCATCTTTTTTTTATTTTAGCCATGCTAGTGGATATGAAGTTGTTCTGTGTTTATACTTATGTCTGAAAAAATATCAAACACAGCTATTCTAGGTCTGATATGTGTAATACCAACCTGAAGTCTTTGAGCTGATTTCTACTCGGTCATTCCTGCTGTTCTCACTTACGGTTTTATAATTTCCTTTTTATGCTAAGCTTCTCATTTTTCTTGAAACTATACCTTTGGGAACAATTGAAGCCTAGGACAAAGGTGGACTCCTCAAGGGGATCTCTCTTTGCCTCTGATAGGTCCTTGGACAGGTTACTAGAAAAACATTAAATTAAGTTCTCAGCTTGAGGTTTTTCAGACCAGCCAGGGAAGGGTAAAATTAGACTGCAAACACACGTGAGAGTTCACTTAAGAATTCTCAGGGAAGATCTTTTTCCTCTCACTTTAGTACAAAATTTTGGACAGAAAAGTTTTCTGCCAATGCCCAGGGTGTGAGAGAGTTTCCTCTCTACCCACTCCACTGATGGTCTATCTACTGTGGGTCCAGTCTTTTGGGAATCTATACTTTGACCAAGCCCAAAAGGTTGGTGTGATGATTAATTTTACATGTTAACTTGGCTGGGCCACAGTACCAGATATTTGATCAAACACATGTGGATGTTGCTGTGAAGGCATTATTTTTAGATGAGATTAACATATCAATCAGTAAGTAAAGCAGATTACCCTCTATAATTTGGGTAAGCTTCATTCAATCCGTTGAAGGCTTTAAGAGAAAACAGACTGAGGTTCCACAAAGAAGAGGGAATTCTGCCTTCAAAATATCTTCAGACTCAAATTACAACATCAACTATTTCCTGGGTCCCTAGATTTTCTGCCTCCTTTGCAGATTTTGAACTTGACAGCCTTCACAGTCAGACGAACTAATTCCTTAAAATAAATCAATCTCTCCTTCCCCCTCTATGCATAGGTTGGACAATTAAGCTCACGAACTCATCCTAGAAAAAGTGCCACATAAGTAGCACTGAATATCAGCACAGCTGAATATCAGCACCTGCCTTTCAAGTACTCCCCTTAGGAAGCTATGCACTGATGCCAGTACCTAGCCCACCCTTCAAAGCAATTTTGGAGTTCTTTCTGGAATGGCTATCAGGGCTGTCCTATTACCCTTGATGTACTAAATGTCATCAAAACACCTTCCTTTCAATATTTTCTTTATCTTAGAATAAAGAAAAAAGTCACTGGGGGCCAGATCAGGTTAGTAGGGAGGGTGTTCCAATACAGTTAGTTTACCGGCTAAAAACTCTCACAGACAGTGCCATGTGAGCTGGTGCATTGTCATGATACAAAAGTCACACTTTTCTCATGACAAGATTTTCAGTTGAGATTTTCCTGTTTCTCTGTCAATATTTACTTGGTTTGCTATGCTTCTCACAGTCATCTGGAAATTCTGACGCACAACTCAATGAATGTTTGCAATGTTTCGGTCAGTTCTGCTTGTTACTGGCCATTCTGACCTCTCTTCATCAGTGACACTCCCCTCCCCTCAGAAAAACGTTTCCATTTGTGTACCGCTATTTTCTTCATGGCATTAGCCCCATAAACTTGGACTAACATGTTTCTGATTTCATTTCCACTCTTACCAAGGGAAGAAATTTAATGTTTGTTTATTGCTTTAATTCAAGCTCTGACATTCTCACAATGGCACACAAAAACACACAGCAGTAATAATGAATGCCACTCAGCAAGACACTGTCACAGGTCACCATATGTGAGACACTGATATACCAAGGTTATCAAACTTCACCTAGTTGTTCGTACTGTGCTGTCAACATAAACTCATGGATGCAGGTTCGTGAACTTAATTGTCAGACCTCATATGTCTATAGATACAGATACATACACACACACTTTATTGGTTCTGTCTCTCTGGAAAACCTAATATCCTCAGCTTCTCTCTCTCCCCCATTCCCCACCAGCCAATCAAACCCCAAGCTCAAGCTCACCAGGTTCAGCAAATGCCTCCAAAGCCAAAGTTGACTTTACTGCCTGTTTACCGCTCTGCATTTCTGCTTTCAATAGGTTCCTGCCCACATCTTCCTTGCCTTCGTACCAGCCTATCCATACATTCAGGAAGATTTTTTAATATTTTATCCAAAATGTTCAATTGTTTCCTCTAAGTGGACTCATCTGCCAAACAAGTGAAAATGGAAAGTCAGTCAACAAGCTGATTTATTGTGCTTTTCCTTAACTTTCATGACAGACTATTTAATCATGAAATGTGGCTCACCTCTTGGTGACTCCTATCATCTGGATTTGTCTCAGCCATCTTCCTTTCACTGTACTCAGCATACTAAACTAAATAAATGGTAATAGTAATGATAATACACATACCTGACTCAAAAGCAAGGCAGCTCTTTGCCAAATGCCTCTAATGGCTATGGGGTTTGGGGCTACACGGCATCATATTATAAATTTTCCTGAATGTCTCTTAACACTTCACTTTCTCTCTCATCCTCCCTGAATGGGAGGCCTATTTATTTCCACTGACACCTGCCATCTCTCCTTTCTCTCTGTATCACCCTTCTTTCTCTTCATCTCTTGGAGAGTGGAGTCAGGGAGAAGAGGAAGAAGTCAAAGATTACTAAGCAATTACCAAAGGCATGAGACCTAAACAGCTAGAAGAATAAATGAAAGAGTACCTAGGAGAAGGTGGATCTTCACTGAGACAGGATGAGCTCGATTTTAGATATGGCAAAAGCCCACATGACAACTGAAAAAAGGGGCTTGGAAAGAACATTTGTTCTTCTGTAAGTTCTTCTTCACAGTGTGTTCACTGGGACATGGAAACCATGCATAAGATGGCCTCTGGTGTTTCTCTGACGGGCAGAAAAAAAGTGAAGGCAAAGAAAGATGAAAACCATACAGCTGAGCTAATAAATACTTTTGTCTAGTTTCTGGAAACCAACCAGAAACCCTTTTTACATATCGTCCTTCTCAAAAGGTCTCCTTAAAATTCTGGAATTGTTAGCTATTATGAACTGGAAGCTCAAAGCAACACCACATAGGTACGCAACTATAACCATCAGAACAAAAAGCTCTGACCAAGACATCTCCAGGCACAAGAGTGGCAAGATTCATCCATTATCAAACTTAAAAAGTTACTGTGGACTTTTTAAAATGTTTTTGACAAATGTTTATTTTATGAGATAAGGGAAATCTCAATATATACATGGGGAAAATAGCTTGAAGAAAATACACCAACATGTATATAGTTATCTCTATATATTATTTCAAGTGATTTTTTTAATCTGGCATCTTTTTAAATTTTTGTTTTTAACTATGGTGATATAGTATAGTGCAATGGACAGAACTTGAGCTTAGGAGCCAGACAAACCTGGGCATTCATTATCACTCGGCCAATTGAGAAAGAAACTTAACCTCTATGAGCCTGAGCTCCTCACATGTAAAATAGGAATAATATTGACAAGGTTGATATTGGGTTCAATGACATAAAATGTTTGCTGTAGGTAGTAAATGGGAATTGCTACATGTGGGTATTAAGAAAATTTTGAAATACACAAAAATCAAGAAATGTAAAGTCTGTGCAGAGGGAAGCACCAATAAGCCAAGCAAGTTGACACTGCGTGAGTGAATCATTAAGGATGCTGTTGACTGTGTTTCTTCGAAGTGAAATAATGGACCATACACAGTCTGTCTCAAAACTTTCATAGTGACCCACGTATGAACATGTATTGTATTTCAGTAATTACTCTCTTTTTCATCTTCTGTCTTAATTATTTTAAGCACTGCTTCTTCACTATTTCCTTATGAGCTCCATCTTCTTCTTATAAAAATAACATATGAGGTCAGACAATTAAATTCATGAACTCATCCTAGAAAAAGTGCTACCGACCTCATTGCTGAATATCTCTATGGTCACCTTGGAAGTACTCCCCTTGGGAAGCTATGCACTGATGCCACGGCCTAGTCCAGGGGTCCTCAAACTACTGCCTGCGGGCCACATGTGGCCCACCGAGGACATATATCCAGCCCGCCAGGTGTTTTTGCCGTGCTGCCTATCCTGCTTAGCAGACAACTCGTCCTGGGCCGCAGTGCACATGTGTGGAATGTGCGCTGCACTCTCAGACTCCCCTCCTTCTCTCTCTCTCTCGACTCCTCCTCTCAGTCTCAGGTCGCCCCCACCCCCCACCCCTGCGCCTCCCCGTTTTGTTTTTTTAAGGTATGTACAGTGTGCATAGGAATTTGTTCATGGTGTTTTTTTTAAACTATAGTCCAGTCCTCAGTCTCAGGTAAGACTGAGACTCATGATGGGAGGAGTGACGAGCTTGCCTGTGCAGAGCCTGCTGCAGCCTGAGGACTGAGGAAAGAACAAGTTAGGATTTATTTTTTTTTTTTTGAAGTTAGGAGGTCTATCTTTTTTTTTTATTTTGCAGTTAGTAGGGCCTTTTTCTGCAGGTAAGGGGGAGTCTTTTTTTTCTGAAGTTAGGAGGTCTTTTTTTTTTTGCAGATAGGGGGCACCTTTTTTTCATTTTAAATATTGTATTTGTCCCCCCCCCTTTTTTTTAGTGCAATTTTTGGCCAGGACTGGGTTTGAAACCCACCACCTCCAGTATACGGGGCTGGCGCCCTACTTCTTTGAGCCACAGGCACTGCCCCCGTTCTGTTTTTTTACTTCAAAAGAAGATATGTACAGCGTGCATAGGAATTTGTTCATAGTTTTTTTTTTAACTATAGTCCAGCCCTCAAACGGTCTGAGGGACAGTGAACTGGCCCTCTGTTTAAAAAGTTTGAGGACCCCTGGCCTAGTCCAACCTTCAAAGCAATTTTAGAGATGGCCTTCAGAGCTGTCACTGGAAGACCACTGTAGTGCTATTCAGCAATGAGGTAGGTATGCAGTATTTTTTCTAGGATGATTACACAAACTTAAATGTCCGACTTCATGTCCGTCAGCAGTTTTTTCAGCACAGTTCATTGTAAAATCATTTAGTCTATTGGAAATTACCTTCAATTTAAGTTCATTCTTGAAAAATAGGATACGAAATTCTGGATTTAATTTTTTCCAACCAGCCCTTTTAATCAGGGGATTAAACGCATCCTTTTTTGGCTTCTATCATCACCTTCGAGCACACTCCTGTGCATCAGTTTTGTTTTGCAGGTCATCTACCTGTTCTACCTCTGGTAGTATTTTTTTAATCTCATCTACCTCTGGTAGTTTTTAAGATGATTAGTTAAAAAAAAAAGATCAGTTATGCAGTTTTTAAAAAATACTGTGTGTATACACACACCTTATGTGAAAAATGTACACAGAATTGCACACAATCGATAGGGACAGTTTAACCACCATCTGTGACAAGGAACAGAATATTGTTGGCACCACAAGAGCCTCCCATATAATCCTGCTCCCTAAGAAGTGACCACTGTCCTGACAAAAAGACTCTGGCCATCTTTTCCTGTTTTTTGACACTTTCAAATTTATATCCAAGTACAAGTTACAATAGCCAATCCCAGTTTCAAAATGTCCTATAAAGCACAATGCCAATGTAATGGAAACTGGTTAATGGTAGTTGTCTCTGGGAGTGGGTTCTTAGTGGCTAGAGAGTACTGAGAGACATTTTTCACTATATATTCTTGTACCTTTGGGAATTTAATACTACATGCACATAGAACCCTTTCAAAGAGTAAAGTAAAAAAAAAAAAAAGAAAGAAAGAAATTTAAAGTCTTACATGTAAATTAAGAGCACTTACTTGGGAAAGAAAGTTGGGGCTCAGCACCTGTAGCACAGAGGTTATGGAGCCAGCCACATACACCAGGGCTGGCAAGTTCAAACTTGGCCCTGGCCTGCTAATCAACAATGACAACTGCAACAAAAAGTAGTCAGGCATCATGGCAGGCACCTGTAGTCCCAGCTACTTGGGAGGCTGAGGCAGAATTGCTTAAGCCCAAGAGTTTGAGGTTGCTGTGAGCTGTGATACCACAGCACTCTATCAAGGGCAACATAGTGACTGTTTCAAAAAAAAAAAAAAAGAAAAGAAAAGAAAGAAAAAAAGAAAGTTGGATAAAATATTAAAACATCTTCCCGAAAGCATTGAAAGTTAATGATATTCAGTATTCAATGGGTAAAAAATCCAAGAAATAAACTACCCAGCACTCAAAGCTATTTTTATGTTCTAAGAATATTTCTCAAATCTGAAGAAAAGATTGTTATATAGGGTAGTATTTTGACAACCTCACAGGGCTTAGGAAGGCTAAAGTCAGTTCTTCTATCCCCTTGAACAAAGCAATTCTCATAAACTGCCCCCTCTGTAAGTTGTAATCCCAAAGTGCTACAAGTTTCACACACTGGCCCTGCCCTGTAAGCCACCATTCTGGTGATCCAGAAAACCTCAAAGCCTGAATTTCAGTTAAACTGCTCCAAGACTAGTCGTGCCCCGGGCACCTGTCATAAGCAATGAAAATCCCCTAAGACACAAGCATCCTAGGCCTTTGCTCTGGGATTTTACATTGAGTTCTTTTGACCCCAGAACCCAGTCTTAACAATTTTACTAAACTACTGAGGAAAAAGTAAAATAGTGTCTGAGAAAAGGACGTGCTGGAACACAAAGGTGACCTAATCCAAACTCATAAGCTGTTTGTATTTCTTATCAAAACTTTCAGGAGAGATCAGCCAGCGCTGCAGATACAAACCTCTCCAAGGACAAGCATGCTCCCTCTTTTTCATTAAGGGAGTCTAGCCCATTTTTGCACAGGCCTAATTTTTAGAGCACAAGAAGAAATCCACTGCCAATTTCTACCCACTGGCCCTTAGTCCATCTTCTAGGCTTACAAGTTTCAACCTGTCTCCACTAAAAGCCCGCCATCAATTCAAACCCAGTTTTGAGGTCACCCCTACATCTTTTCTTCTTGAGGCCAAATAGCCTTTTTGTCTTTCCATAAAACATTTTTAGCTCCTTTTCCAAATTAGACAACCATGGATGTTTCTAAAATGGTATTAAGGACTCATAATACTCCAGGCATGGTCTGGAAAACACAAACTACCACCTGCCTTGCCTTGGACTTACGCAGTGCAACACGGTTCTTTGGGAGTGTCTGGGTGAGAGCTAAGATGGCTAAGCGTTTTGCAAGATGTTTCTCATCTCATGCTTTCATTCTTCAAAGAGGTCCTACACCGTCTCTTTGGGGCATCTGTTAATGCCTTTTGCTTCACTGGAAACCTCTTCTCCCACACTGAGCTCCAATCTAGCTTAAGCCTCAGCATGGATTTAGGGGAGCCCTGACTCTGTGCCTTTGTTTTTAGCTGCCACCACCTTTAGATGACAGTAAATTATTATTTAAATAATGACTCATTTGATAACTCTCTGCCTCACTTAACAGTAAGGCATAAATTCCTTCCATAAAGGCAGCAACTAATGGTGGGTATTAATAAATGTAGCTTTTTTCTTCCAAACATATTTCCACCCACAACACATCAGGCACTAAGCAACTTTCTCTCCCTGCAGCCTCTTAGGACCCTATTAACAGCCTTCAGGGGTTCTCATGTCCCTCCACTCTGTATTTGTACAAAAATTAGTGCTTACACCCACCTTATTAGACCACTTGTCCACTGGGTAGATTATCGGGCTTTTGTTTGTGCTTCTATACACTGAGTACAGTCCACCAGCTCTGCATCAACCGCAGACTTCATTACTAAACCAAGGACCTCTCCCTCTATAAGCATGGCTTTTCAGGGCTTCAGGGGTGTGAAAAGATCCACTAGGTTGCACAAGCTTAGGCAACTGCCCTCCTAGAGTTTGCCACAAGCCACCTAAGGCTGACTTTTTTTTTTTTTTGAGACAGAGCATCACTTTGTCACCCTCGGCAGAGTGCTGTGGCATCACAGCTCACAGCAATCTCAAACTCTTGGTCTTAAGCGATTCTCTTGCCTCAGCCCCCCAAGTAGCTAGAACTACAGGCACCCACCACAATGCCCAGCTATTTTTGTTGTTGTTGTTGTCATTGTTTTTGGCAGGCCTGGACCAGGTTTGAACCATCAACCCCAGCATATGTGGCTGGCGCCCTAGCGGCTGAGCTACAGGTACCAAGCCTAAGGCTATCTTTTTTAAGACAGAAACTTACTGGTTAGAAAAGTTATTATAATATTACAAACCCACCCCCCCACCCCCACAGCTTGCCTTCCCACAACCACCCATGTCTCATTATAAACAGAAAAAGAGATCAAAGGCTGATTGCAGGCATTAGTATTCTGGCAGCTTTTTTTCTGACAGCCTTGTGACTCTTCAGAAATTCATGGTATTTTAAGCCCTTACACAATCATTGCATCAGTTTCCATATATTTGGAGGTCCTGGGTTCAAAGAATTTATGCAAGTAACAGGGAAAGAAAGAACTATGTTATATCAAAAAGCCAGACAGATACGGTATTTGGAGGAAAATATTCAAGCCCATAGTTTTAAACAGGAAATATGTAAACACATAATCTTCCCACCTTTGGAGGAAAACATCGAATCCATAGTTTGGTCAAAAGACAGAGGGAAGAAATAAGACTCAGAAGTCCCTATCTGCTCCCCTAGCATATTTCTATTCTGTTTTAATATTAACCTTCGGTGTGGAACAAAGCAATGATCAGTAATGTGCTCTGACACCCCTGATCCATATATTCCAACAAAATCTTCACCCCAAGGCTCATTAAGAAGGCTATGAAATGGCCTATGACATGTACAACATTGACCTCCAGATGGACAATGATTAACAATTCTCCTCTGGGAATACATTCCCAAAACATTAGGAAGCCACAATTATTCATTTCTTCTCTCCATATAAAATGCCTCATTAAAATCTAGCTACCATGCCTCTGGTATCCTAATATGCCAGAGAGTAATTCCACTGAAAAATGAAGTGTAGCTGGGCACAGTGGCTCACACTTACAATTCTAACATTTTGGGAGGCTGAGGTGGGAAGATTGCTCAAGTCTCAAGCTCAGAAGTTTGAAACCAGCTTGAGCAATAGTGAGACTCCTGTCTCTACTAAAAATAGAAAAATTAGCCAGGCGTAGTGGTGGGAGTCTATAGTCCCAGCTATTTGGGAGGCTGAGGCAGGAGGACTGCTTGAGCCCAAGAGTTTGAGGTGCAGTAAGCTATGATGCCATGCACTCTACCCAGGGCAACAGAGTGAAACTGTCTCAAAAACAAACAATGAAATGTAAATCTGATAGAATCTGCTTTTGGTCAACCTATTCTGGCTCTCCCCCATATACTGAAAAAACTATGCTTTTAACAATCACTATTTTTTTGCTCAGGAGCAATAAGCTCACTAAGTCTATAATTTCTATAATGTTCCTCCCCTCTTTGAGCAACTCTACAGAATGGAACAGTTGTCAGCAAGTTGTTCAGATTTTCTGAGAACATTAATGATTTCATCTGCTTTAAGTAAGAGATTGCATCTCAAATGCCTAGGGAACAGCAGGCAGCAGAAATGAGGGAACTGACAGGAGAACTCAGTCCAGGACTAATGGTCAATCACTCTTTAGTTCTTGCCAAACTGCTGCCACATAAAAGTTAAGTGTGTCAGCGCTTTCACTGTTTAGAGAAGCTGAAAACACAAGACACTTTTAAGTCTGAAATCTCCTTTTTAAGTGCTGATAATAATTTTTAAAAGATCCCACGTCCAACTAAAACATATTATTGAGAAGAACTCAGCACAAAGGTGTCTGATTTTAATCCCTCATCTGAACTAGGAAATCCATTTAGGTTGTTGTCTGTTTAAAGGTGGTGTAGTGTACAGGGAAGAGTTAAAATCAATATTGGAGCTTCCCAATCCCCTTAACAATGTTTCTTTTTCTCTTTCCAGTTTAAAACATACCTATTGCACAAAAGTAGAATGAATGAGGTGATGACAAAATTACAAAGAATAGAGGAAAAAAATTCAATAAACTCTTAATTCCTGCTGTAAAAACTTTTTAATATTTTTATCTTATATTTTTAAAATTTCAGATTAACATGAGAGTACAAACAATTAGGTTACATTGTTTATGTTTGTTAGGTAAAGTCCAAGTTGCAGTTGTGCCACTCACCCAGAAGGTATGCCCTATACCCTTACATTGTGCCAGTTAGGTGAGAGCACACCAATCTTCCCGCTCTCCTGTGTTTTTCTCTTGTGTGGGCATATAGTTATTCAACTACTGGTTTCATATTAGCATTGAGTACACTGGATACATGCAAGATGTGAAATCAGCCCAAGTGCCCATCATGAGTGTATTAATAAACTGTGGTATATGTATACTACAGAATACTATTTAGCCACAAAAAAGATGGAGACTTTATATCTTTTCTGTTAACCTCCACAGAGCTGAAGAATGACCTCCTTAGTGAAGTCCTACCTTATACTTTTCGTATAATAGCATCAGTAGTATCATTCATCCACGTGATCTCTCCAATTTTCACACTTTAAAAAATCTGAGGTAATTCGTCAAGTCCTGTCCCTCATCTCCGTCTCAGGTAAGATACAGATCGAAAATGATCCTTAAGTATAAAATTGTCAAATTTCCTTTGCCAACTTTTCCATTCCTTTTGAGCCATTTTTCTTTCTGAATTATAGTCTTTGGAATATTATTTATTTTTTGGAGGCATTTTTAAATTGTTTTATTAGTGACCGGGATACACTCCCAGCCAAAGTTTCCCAATTGTTTGCTATTATTTCCTAGCACTTTGAAACCTTTATGAAAAACTAAAAGATCATTCCCTAATCTCTGGGGTTAAAATACTTAAGACAGGGCCAGTAAAACAATCTATGTGCTACTACGATATTGGATAAGTATACATATCATTATGCATTTATCCAAACCCATAGACAGTACGTCACCAAGAGCAAACCCTATTGTGAACTACTGGAGGATAACGGTGAGAGTGGTGTGTCAATGTAGGTCCATACACTGTAACAACCATCCCACTCTGTTGCTCTATTGACAGTGAAGGAGGCTGGAGGTGAGGTAAGGACAGAGGATATATGAGAACTCTGTACTTTCTGCTCAGCTTTGCTATGCACCCAAACTGCTCTAAAAATAAAGTCTATTTAAAAGGCAAAAGAATACTTAAGACAAAGTTGAATTCAATTAATAAGTAAAAAACAGCAGCTAACTTTTAAGTATCTCATGTATACAGTATGACAGAGGAAAGAGTGTTCAAACCAGACAAGAAGAATTTCATAATCATGTTCATATTCAAGACAACCATTTATACTTTACGTAAAATCAAAACAGATTGGGCAACCACCCTTTTAAGTCACTTAGGTCAGCATTCAGGGGCACCTATAAGTAGGTAAACTCTAGAAAAAAATTTAAAACATTCCTAAGTTCTCTTGTTCTCAAAAATCATGATTTGAGCATCTGGATCCTTTTAGGACTCTTCTATCACAGCAGTACCACTTGCACATCTTTGTTTTAGTTGAGTACAGAGTAGTTACTAAGATATTATAGAATGAAAACAAAGGACAGGCATTTCTTAAATTTATTGAAGAACTCTTAGTTGGGAGAAGAAAGATCACAGGCTTGAACAATTGTAAGATCAAAGAACAATTAATTGCAAATTATTACAAAAGAAACTTCCAAATTTTTTTGAGCCACTGCTAAAACAAAAGTTTAGTGCATCCTGAAGTTCATATTTTGGTAAGTGAACATATTAAGTTACTGAAGAGCAAAAAAAGTTACTGTTACACAGTATAAAATATATTAATGTAGTAATTGAGCACAGCCAAATGAACAGCTATAATTATTCAAAGCTGCTTTTGCTATCTGGTATATTAAACAAGAATGTGGATTACTTTTAACACTGCACAAGTAACCAAAGGTAGCAAATCCAGCAATATTAAAACCTGATATTAAATACTATTGGAACATCACAACAAAAACGAAACAAGAATCTCTAAAACTACAACTCTACCCTAAGAAAGGAATGTACATAGATGGTAAAAATAAATAAAATAAAGTGACAAGAGTGATTAACACTGTATCTGCACCCTCAGAGCAAGAATACAGTAAATTAGTAAATGCTTACAGAATTTTTGCTGAAAGTGAGACAATTACTTTCATTTTACTACAATTTTCCTAATTCCCACTGTACCTCTTATTCTCTTGTGCTGGTGACAGGTGGATGGGGTTTTAAATGGAAGGTATTCTCCCTACACCCTGAGTATGGATGTGTCTTTTTTTTTAATTATTCTGTGGAAAAGTTCCTCTGAAAAACAAAATTTAAAGTGATATACTGATGGGAAATTAAATACATTAATTGTGAAAGAATAATATTAGCTAAATAATTAACTAAATAGACATTTAAATCCAGACTCTGATAATGAATCAAGATTAAACTGCACTGAGGGAATATGCACTAATGTCGAAATCCTGGGTAAACTATCTTTCATTTTGTACACAGTGCATTTAATAAGTAATTTATTCTCCTTCCAGCAACATAAAACCCTTGTCTAGGCAAAATTAAAGTATTATGAATTGAATTAATTCACATTAAATATCTGAAAGGGTAAGGGAATATCTTCCAAAATATAAAGATGTTATCATATATATTCACTGAGTGAATATTTTTAAAGATTTATAATGTCATTTTCTTCTGTGATTTATAAATGAATCAGTCCTTCTGTATAAAGCAAGAAATATTTTCAAAATCAATATTAACACCAAAAATATAAATGTAATTTAAATCTGGCTTAGGAGGAGAAGAACACAAAAGAATTATCATATTTCAGTCTGAAATAAGATTCTGAAAATTCCCTACCAGAGGTCTCTTTCACTTTCTTTCCACATATCACACGGAGGTTTTGAAACTGGTAAACAAAGAATTCAGCTCAATGCACATCACAACTTTAACAGATCTGAAAAAGACATCTTTAATAAGGGCCAAATGTGCAGAATGGCAATGTTACCATGTTATAATATAAATATGCCAAGCAAATTTGTAATAAAATATGACAGAGTTGTCCTCAAGCTGTCCTGAAGATAGAGCAACAAAGCAGATCTAGAACATCTTTGGAAAAATCACAAAGTGCCTTTAAAGAAAGTTTAGACTACATTTGATTAAAAGATACTGCTCTAAACTCAAATGTTTTCTCTCTATATGAAAAAGCTTAACTCACACTTCTTTTCACATCTTCTAATACTTAGTATTTTTCTCTATGCCTCTGCACTGAATTAATGCAAAGTGTGGAGTTCCGTTGTTATTATTACCATACTTGCTAACACCTAATGACTGGTCTATCATTATGTAGTAGCTAAATTCGGAAACTCTGAACCCAGCACAGCTCCAGCAAAATGCAAAGGAGAATATAAGAATATGAGGAAGAGCTCACCTTAAAATGACTATACCACTAACAGAAATAAACATAAACATTTTCGAACTCAGAAAGTTTTATAAAACTAATATATTGTCACTTTAGTTTAAAAGAAATTCCAAACTAGGTCACATTCTAAGGAAAAAATAAAAAAAAAAATCCAGAACTCAATTTTGCTCTTGATCAAACCTGCACATATACCCAAGGTACTAAACATAATTTGATAGTTAAATGCTTGTAAAAATGTAACCTAAATTTAATAATCAATTAATCTAAGAGCAAACATTCCTAGTTCTACTGTTTAGAAACTCGGGTCAGTGCTGCCATACCTTAAGTTCTGAAAAGCTAAAGGAAGAAAGAATTCTCATTATAAATTTCCTATATTTCTCTGCCTTAAAAAATATTTGAAGAAACTTTAGGAAAACTTATGTTTAAGGCTTGCTCTATTTCTGTATCTTAAATTGAGAAAAACCAAAGACTATAACGTAACCTCAAAATATTTAAATAGCTTTTGGCATTTTTCTTAAAAAGCAGATTTGATTCTCTCACTATAAAACACGTTTCTCTGCCATCATTACTAGTTCACATTCACGTTAAGTGCCCTCATCCCCATCCCTGGAAGATGCTGTGTCTTCTATATTCTGTGCAGCTTTCAAACAAACAGCCAGTGCTCAGAAAAAAGAAAACATGAAGGACAAAACCAAAGCTCCACACAAAAGGTGATTTACCCTAGAATACAAAACCCACCAGTGAAAGAATCCAAAATGTACACACGGCCCACATGTACAAAACCAAGATAACACACTTGGTCCATTACTCACATCAACACTGCAGTTTCTAAATAGGAAATATAGAGCCCAGGAAGGTTATGGCAGAAAACTTTACAAATAGGGCAGATACATTTTATAAGTGGGGTGGAGGGAAATCCCATTTTTCTAGAAAAAAAACTTATCCTTAGTAAAGTGGAGATTTTTTTTCAAAAATGCTACAATGAAAACAATTTGGGGGCTTCTCCAAATGCATATTAACAATAATATTTACAATTTCAAAATACTTTCCAATTTGAATTTCACTTACAGGATAAGTTGGGAAACCCAAAATAGCCAAAAAGATAAATAAAAATTCTTACTGCACAATCATTATAGACATTTTATTTTAAAGCACCTTTTTAAATGTTAACAGGGGTTCTGAACAAAGAAAACAGCAAAATAAAAGCGGGAACAGGTGAAAGTACTCCTTTACACACACACACCCAGAGACAAACACAAACACACATCTCAGCACTTTCATGCCAGAGTAACTGCAGTGGCAGTCAGCATTGGCAAACATGGATGAAAAAATGGGGCAACTATCAGTGTTCATAGAAACCAAAAATACTAATCTTTCTGCTACGAAATTAAGTCGTTTGGGGAAATCAAAAAGCTACCAATACCTAAATACTATGAAAATAAAACTAATTTTTAAAAACAGGACAAAAAAAATCAGAAGTAAAATTAACCTCAATTTTATTTTTTGATATGAGACTAGTTATTAATGAAATGTCATTTGTTTGCAAAGTAGCCAAAGTATAACTGTATGACTGGAATCTATCCTTAGCCGCTTTAGTGGCACTTCTAGCAGCACAATTTGGACGCAAAAAGAATGTTGTCAGACAATGTCCCTAACACCTCATGGGTAGTCCTTCCTTCAAACACTCGTTCTTAGGGTCTTACTGCACTACACACATTCTACATGTGTAGAACACATGAGGATGATATTTTGACAGAGATAACAAAGGTATGAACTATATACACTGTGTGATGACACAGAATGCTTAGAAAGCTCTATTTACTGTCCTCTCAATTCTCTTAAAATGTTAGAATCACTATGCAAATTTTATCGTAAGCATCTTTATCTGTTTCTTCCTCTCTATGCATTTTCCAAGAGCCAATCAAACAGTGACTTGCGTCTCTCCTCACTGGAAGTTGTTTCCATTACTTCGTAGTACTGAAGCACAGCCTGCAGGAGGTCTCCCACTTTCCACCCTTTCTCCTGTAATCTTTTCGAAAGCTAAAAAAGAAAGATAGATGAAGCATTAACTAAAAACAATTTTATAACAATAAAGTTTTCATTTTTATTTTTTACATTAGATTAAACTAAGGTTCCCAGTGTCTACAATTAAGTATCATTTCCTAGCTATAACAAGGGTCTTCTCTGCTAAACCACCACCTCTCTACCCAAATTAAACATTTTCCTGTCCTGCCCTTTAAAAAAACATCTCCACAGAATGACACTTTGGGATTGCTGGAGACAGAACTCCACAAACCTCACCAAGCAGACAGTCTGTGTGGGAGTGTAGAGACTAAATTTCTACAAGAAATTCTTCACCTAACTAAATACATCTGCCACATCCTCAATTAGGAACATAAAATAATAAAGGCAACGTCAAGTTTAATAAAAGGATGTGGTTTTTCCTTCCACAACATATAGTGTGGTTTTTTCCCAGAATACACACTCTAGCCTCAACGGAAACATGGCTTTCAAAGTTAAAAAATGTTAATGTTTCAACAAAAAGAATACCAAAAAAGTAAATAGTACAAGTTTAAATAAATTTTACTGTCACCAACCAGAACATGCCTTGATTCAATTTTTTTCCATTAAGTTCTATAAAAGTTCTTAAGTTTTAAAAGATAAGTTAAATTATAAAGAAAAATCACTTTAATTTTTGTAATATAAATGATGAACCTTTTTTAAACAGCTTTCTTGAGATATAATTCACATATTACACAACTCACAAAATGTGTACTAGTCAATGGTTTTTAGCATATTCCCCACATTGAATGCAACTATCACCAGAATCAATATTAGAACAATTTTCATTACACCAAAAGGAAAGCCCTTCTCCTGAGAAATCATTCCCCATTCTCTGCAATCTCCTCAACTCTAGGCAACCACTTAATCCACCTTTGGTCTCTACAGATTTGCCTATTTTGGACATTTCATATACATGGAATCATAAAACACATGTGTGGTCTTTCATGACCAGCTTCTTTCACTCAGCATAATTATTTCAAGGTTGTTCCAAAGTGTGGCAGGTATCAGTACCTTATCACTTTGTAATGACAGATATGCTAAATATTACCTATATACTCACGTCAGTAGATGAACATCTAGGCTAGGGTGCTTCCACTGTGAATGATGTTGCCATGGACAATTGTGCACAAGTTTTTGGGTGGAAGTATGTCTTCATTTCTCTTGAGTGGACATGCTAAATTAGCTTGCAGAATGTTTTCCAATGCAGCTGTGCCAGTTTACATTTTCACTAGTAGTTAATGAAGGATCCAATTTCTCTGCATCCTTGTCAACACTTGCTATTATCTGCTTTTCTGATTATAGCCATCATAGTGAGGATGGAATGGTAGCTCATAGGGTTTGATTTGCATTTTCCTAATTGCTAATTAGGTCAAGCATCTTTTCACATACTTGTTTGCCGTTTGTAAATCATCTCTGGAGAAACATCTATTCAGATACTTTGTCTATTTTTAACTGAATTATTTGTCTTTTTATTACTATATTGTAAAGAGTTCTTTGTATATACTAGGTACAACTCCCTGATTAGGTATATAATTTGCAAATATTTTCTCCTATTCTGTGGGTTGTCATTTCACATTCTTGATATCATCTTCTGAAACACAGAAGTTCTGAATATTGACCTACTTTTTTCCCCCATTTTTTCCTTTTTCTTGCATATTTTTATACTTTCTTGTGCCTATACAATTATCTCTCACCTTTTAGTTATACAATAGAGCTTGTTGTAGTTAATAGTGAAGATAGCATAATTAATAGTACATTACCTACAAAGACATAAAATAAAGTATTTCTATTATCATCATTATCACTAAAAATATTGTGTCCTTGCCTCTTAGCTGCTTCATAACTTTCTAACTATCAGGGATTTTAACCAGACAAGGTCAATGTCATTATTCAAAATTAGCCATTTGGCTAGAATAAGCCACAGCCATAAGCAGGCATTGTCCATCCATAAGTACACATCTGATTTTACTCCACCATCAGACCAAGGTCCCCTGGGCTTGGTTACATGGGGAAGAGGTTTCCATACTTAGGGATCATCTCTCTCAGCTCCACATAAGGCCTTCCTTGACCCTCAGTTTCTCCAAGACTAAATGACTCCCTAAAGTTAGTTCTAACTCTTCCCCTACCCATTCTTTCCCCTTGGCAATACATTTTAGGAGTATTCCTTTCTGTCCTATTTTTGATTTCTGCCCCCAAACAGACACTTAAATTGGAAACCTCTAGAAAGTCTAAGTAAAAATAAATGATAAAACACAGAAAGTTTTTATATAATGTTTTTCATATATTTTTTTCAACAAAATCTTCATAAATTCTGAACCAGAAAGTAAAAGTAACTTGATTGTTCATTTTTTTTTTCTTTTTTTTTGACAGAGTCTATGTCACCCTTGGTCAAGCACTGTGGCGTCACAGCTCACAGCAACCTCCAACTCTTGGGCTTAAGCTATTCTCTTGCCTCAGTCTCCCTCAGTATAGGGACCACAATGCTGACCACAATGCCCGGCCATTTTTTGGTTGTAGTTGTCATTGTTGTTTGGCAGGCCTGGGCTGGGTTCAAACCCCCCAGCTGCAGTGTATGTGGCTGGCGCCCTAGCCACTGAGCTACAAGCACCGAGCCTCCTTTTTGTTATTTCAGGTCAACCTGGATTGGTTATTCATATTGTAAACCATATGATAAAATTAAGCCAAAGTTCTGACAAAGAGAACTATGGGACAAAACCCTTAAGACTATAATAATGGGCTTGGCACATAGTAAGCACTCAGTAACTTATTTAAGCTTTTACTGGCTTTTGATTGTACCAGCTTCTCACAGGAATAAAACTTAATTATCAGAGACATTAATTATCAAGTATAATTATGAAATGATTAAATACAGAGAATAACAATCTTTTCATAAAGAACACATGCAATGCTCAATACTTTGAAGAATTTAGTGTGTGCCAGGTACCAGACTAAGTATTTTTTTTTTTTTTTACAGTATTAAATTTCACAAACCCCTATAAGATAGATTCCATATTCATTTCCATGAAGCAGCTAGGGGAACTGAGACAGACTGATTAACTTGGCACAGGTTACGGTGCCAGAGTGGCAGAGCTGACAAATGAACCCAAACTGTTGGACTCTACAGCCTAAGCACTGAGCTGAAGAGACATTTTATCAGACCCATCACATCACAAGAACATTACAGAACAGGAATTTTTAAATGCTGCCTCCTAACCGCTCTGTAAGGTAGGTACTTACTAGTATAAACTCCTTCTTTGCAGAATCATGAAAATAAAGTTCTGCAACTTCAGCCTCAGAGGCAACAAGCCACTGAAGAATAATTCTGAGCTGGGGGTCTACTGCGCATGGCTCCAGGTCAATATTTGTAACCAGCAGAGTTTTTCCATCTTGCTTCAAACCTAATATTTAAATTTAAACAATATGAAGTGACACTCATTAATACAACTTTCATTACTTTGGTTACCAAATACAAATAAATATTTTATATTTCTTAAGATTACAATAAATGCTGGGAAAAAAAAATCTTTTCTTAACCACACCGTAACACCAACTAAAACATTTTTTTTACAGGGAAAAATAATGCTAAAATAAAGGATAACTTTGATCATCTTATAACAGGAAAAATGTAAAATGTTATTTTACGGTATTGAATTCAAACACTATACATTATTTGTGTCTAATTATGGCTCACAGGTAGAGAAAAACAAAACTCTAAAGCTACCGTTACAAAATAAAAATGAAACACACAAATAAAAACCTTAAATAGCAACAAACACTTGTACAGCTCCTATTACATCCTGGGAAGTATTGTTGTAAGCTTTTTTTTTCATACATGTTATATTCACATGGTTCAAAAATTCCGGAACAGTATGAAGGAATACAGTGAAAAGTCTTAAGCCTACCACTGCTACCCATTACCACTAAGTTTCTTACATATCTTGAAGTTTCTTCATGTAAGCATTAGTGTACATGCCTGTGTGCTTTATAGGCTGTATCACTGTTTCTGAGTGTCATTCCCTGCCTCTATTTTTGTTACAAGCTTTGTGGTTTGTATTTTTTTAAAAATTTGGATTAATATAAGGGTACATACAATTAGGTTACATTGTTTGCATCTGTTAGGTAAAGTCCTTGTTGTAATTGAGTTCTTCACCCAGGTGGTGTGCCATAAACCCCTACATTGTATCCCTTAGGTGGGAGCTTACCAAACCCCCTCTCCCTTTCCCTCATTCCCTCTTCTTGAATTTAATTGTTTTTCTCTTGTGTGGGCCTATAGTTATTCATCTACCAGTTTCAAATAAGTATTGAGGAATGCTTGCTTTCCTATTCTTGAGATACTTTATTAAGGAGAATGTTTTCGAAATCCATCCAGGTAATACAAGAGATGTAAAGTCTCCATCTCTTTTGTAGCTGAATAGTAGCCATTGTAAACATATACCACAGTTTATTAATCCATTCTTGGGTTGTTCCTCATCTTTGCCACTGTCAATTAAGCTGTTATAAACACTCAAGTGCAAATGTCCTTATGATAAAATGATTTATTTTCTTCCGGACAGATAATCTAGTAATGGGATTGGGGGATCAAATAGAAGGTCTACTTTTACATTTTTGAGGATTCTCCACACTTCTTTCCAATAAGGCTGAATTAGTTTGCAAGCCCACCAAGAGTACGTAAGTGTTCGCTTTTCTCCACACATACACCAGCATCTGCTGCTTTGGGACTCTGTGAGGTGGGCTATTCTCACTAGGGTTAAGTGATGTCTCAAGGTGGTTTTGATTTGCATTTCTCTAATGATTAGGAATGATGAGCATTTTTTCACGTGTTTGTAGGCCATTCATCTGTCTTCTTGGGAGAAGGTTCTGCTCATGTCTCTTGCCCAGTGGTTAACTGAGTTGTTTGCTCTTTTCTTGTTGATTTGCTTGAGTTTTTTGTAGATTCTGGTTATGAGATTCTGAAAGCTCAGGTGTCATAAAGTATATTTCAAGAAATTCTTTTTAGCAATTTTCTCAGTTTGCCCCCTTCTAAAGAAACCATAATAAAAAATTTACTAGTTCAAAAATACCTCAAAGAGTATAAATATTTTTGTATTTATACATGCCACTATGTAGAAGATATTATTGGTATTTTCATAATTAAGAAAAAATGTTTTTTGGAAAAACACAAGCATCTGAATACAATAAAAACAGCCTCAATGTGAAGTTTCTAGATTGATTCAGATATTCCAATACATGAATTAAGGATTATAAACCATGGTCCAGACTCTGTGATCAATGATAGCTAATATTTACATATTGAGAATTATGATCATTAAAAGAAGACTTGAAAATTTTCTTCAAATATGTGCATGCATGTGTGTAGGATTGGAATTGGGGGAAGGAAGAATTGATTTAGAAACAGCTTTTTGTTGTTACTTTGTGGTTCACAGAAGTTTAACATAAAACCCTAATTCTTAAAGTTAACCAGTTCAGAAGGAAAATACTATGACAATACTATGCCATAATTATAATAAATTATATCTTTTTTTTTTTTTTTTTTTTTGCAGAGACGGAGTCTCACTTTATCGCCCTTGGTAGAGTGTCGAGGCGTCACACAGCTCACAGCAACCTCCAACTCCTGGGCTTAGGCAATTCTCTTGCCTCAGCCTCCTGAGTAGCTGGGTCTACAGGCGCCAGCCACAGTGCCCAGCTAGTTTTTTAGCTTTTTTTTGCAGTTTGGCCGAGGCCAGGTTTGAACCCGCCACCTTGGGTATACGGGACCGGCGCCCTACTCGTTGAGCCACAGGCGCGGCCCATAAATTATATCTTATAACATGAGTAAGGATTTTATTTTACATTTTGAAAAAGATAATTATGTAGAGAGATCATGATAAATTTCTCTGTCAAATAAGTAATTTTTTTGAAATATTTCAGTCCTTACATCAATGAGAACTTCATTACTGTAGCAATCAAATACAAACTGCTCAATGAAGTACCTAAAATTGGATAAGAAAAACTAGTTGAAAAATATCCTGATTTGCAATGTTTTATACAAGTAGTTCAGGACCCATCTGATAAAAATGCACAAAACAAACTATAAAGACGTTTTTAGGGAACCCCACACACAAAAAACATATACTTTGAAAAACAAAGCATCAATTACCTTCTACATTGTCTTCATTCTCTTCATCTTTATCATCATCTGGTCCATCACTTTTTGAATAAAATAGTAACAAAAAAAACTAATTAATAATGGTATTAAAACCAATTCCAAAAAAATGTAATAAAGAATGAATGTTACAATGTGACATATGACATTTAGAAAATGGAGAAATGACAATAAAAAAGGGAAGCTTTGCTTCTCACATCATTTCATGTAAAAATCTGAATTGCAAATGTCTAAAGTTATAAAATCCTTCCTTACCATGATATATAGAGCCAAGTAATTTCATAATAAAATTTAATTTAAAATAATTTAAAGCTAAAATATTCTACTAATTTGATTTTAGATAATACATTATTTGGATATCAAAGATCATGAATAATTATTTAGTGATGGTTTGGCTGATGCCATTTATGAATACTGTTAACACAGTTTTCCTACACATTTCTTATGTATAAAGTAAAACTACATAACAAAACAAAACAAACCAATAGAAATCCTGTAGGAAGCAAGCTCTTAAAAGAAATAATTGGTAAAATGAAAAACAGCAAGCGGAGCAAACATGCATAACAGTAACAGTTTGCAATTAGAGGTCAGTCATATCTCAGCACAGTTGAATTTTTCATTAGATGTAAATTCGTCAAGCAGAATTAAAAAGCAGGTTGATACATATTGGCACTGTAACCCACACTCTTTTAAGAATATGACATCATGCATTAGTGATGAAAGACCCATCCGTTTTCAAGTTTCTAGACTGGACCAACCTGTCTGATGTTGGAAAGGATAAATTGTCCTCATACAAATCTCCTTCTAAACCAAGACTGCTCCAGCTACTGCTGTTACCATTACTGCCAGAGAAGAAAAGAACAGACTGAACTAGAAAATGAATAGTGAGACGACCTTTGTTTTCTTTGGAACAGCTCCTGTCCTTGATAACGGTAGATGTTCTGAAGCTGCCAAAATGGGAGTGGAGCTTCCATGACAGTAAAGAGAGACCTTCACTCCTACTCTAAAAAAGTACATAGCAAATTCAGAGATTTTGGTGGAGTTTTTTTTTGTCCTCAACAGATCATGAAAATTATTCTAAACTTGCATTTATTTTATAGATTAAGAAAACAATGACTTATAGGATAGCAAATGAAATGTATGAAGTAAGAAGTTTCACAATGACATTAATGTCTTATGGCAGACTTTAGGACATAATTTGTAAAATGTGAACACTCCAGTTTAGATAAACTTTTTACAAAAACATGTATTTTCTTCAGAATAAAGCTAGAATAATCAAGGCTTAATTAAGCATTATCCTCGTGTAGTTGGCCAGTCACTAATGCCATACACAGATAACTTCTTAAACCACCTGGACAAAAGAAAACAACTGTATTCTGAAACTTCAGCAAAGCAATTTTTTTAAAAAGCAACTGTGTTCAGAAACAAAATTAAATTCAATTTTTAAGAATAACATTTTCAACATGCAATTTTTAAAACTTCTAATCATTCTTAATTATTAAAATCATTAGTAAGCACATTAGTTTGCAGTGATAAGCAGCTATATTTCCTAATAGTAGGTTACGCAATTATAAAATGTAATTTTGTATGTATTACACAAACCAAATTTGGGGTTCTAAAAAATGAATTTGCATAAAATCATTTTATATTCATCAGTAAGAGTTGACATGTTACCACAAAAAAAAAAAGAAGATATTTAAAGTTCTAAATAGCTTCCAAGCAATCACAAATAATTTACATATCCATATTTACTCTAACACTGTCAAACTGTCATCAACCATATGTGTTAAAGAAGAAAAGTTAAAAGTGATCAGGGTCTTTTCAACCTATGTTGAAACACATATAGCCCTGTTTTAAAGTCATTAAAACAACCAAAGTTTAGCCCACTTGGTTTTGTCAAACAAACTAAAAATAAGAAAATATAAAAAATGCAAAGATAGCTGTGACCCAGAGAGAATAAAATTAATGATCTCAAACACTGTACTTACTTCAGTTAACAGAATGATTATTTTAACAAAGAACAATATTACAAAATTAAAACTCTACCCGTGACAATTATTCCTCCAAGTGATTAATAAAAATTTATCACCTAAATATTACTTGAACAGCTTAGCAATGGAAAGACTAAAAATTCAAATTCCCTCTAAGCACGTTTCCCTCCCCTTTTGTACCTTAAAATGAGTCTAATTTGAAGTCAGTTAGTTATAAAATACTACTTCTAACTAAAGTGACCAAATGCAAGGTATGACAATCAAATTCGTGAACTCATCCTAGAAAAAAATGCTACATACCACACTACTGAATATCACTATGGTTACATTTGAAGTACTTCCCTTGGGGAGTTATGCACTAAAGCCAGTGCGTAGTTCGCCCTTCAAAGGAATTTTGGAACTCTTTCTGGAATTACCATCTGAGTTGTCATTGTATAGCACACAAAAACACGCAACAACAATAACAAACACAACTTAGCAAGACACCGCCATAGGTCAACACTAATACAGCTGAGAGACTAATATACGAAGGTTATAAAACCTTACTGAGTTGTTTGTACAGTGCTGCCAATGTAAGCACATGGTGGCAAGTCTATGAACTTAATTGTCTGACCCTGTACAACGACAGCTTATTGTCAGTCCAGAAAAAGAGTTCCAAGACTGTTTTGAGGGTGAACTAGACACTGGTGTTGAGTAGCTTCCCAAGGGGAGTACTTTGAAGGTGATCATAGTGATATTCAGCAATAAGGTATGTAGCTCTTTTTCTAAGGTGACTTTGTGAACTTAATTGTCAAACCTCATAAATTTTTCATCTAACCAAGACATTTTTTGAAAGTAAAAGAAACCTCCATTAATAATTACATCAGAGCAGCAGAAGTAAACTGGTCTATCTTGAGTAAATCAGAAAGTCTAATCACCCTACATTAACCCAACACATGTAGTAGAAGAAGCTAATTCCTTCACTTAATAGTCTTATTTCATTCTTGAAAAACTGTCTGCTTCCATCATTTTCTTTAATGTCTTTTCATATTTTCTGTTTCAACAGGTGAACTTACACCTTCAAACTAGTGGTAGTCAAATACTAAAATTCTTTATTGTGGCTTGCAGCCATATGAAAACTAACATCAATTCTGATACATCCCATAAAAATTGCCTCAAAACTCTAAAAGCCTAGCCCATCTTTTAAACTAATTCATAACTTCTAAAAGAGTCACCAACTACTTGAAATATTTAGAGGATTCATACAGACCAATTCTCTTTCTGATCAACTGATTATATAATCCTCCTAAATACTTGGGAAAATCTAAAGTTACTGCAATTTTTAGTTATTGCCCTCTTCTGAACTTCCTACTCATGACAGTGTAACGTGTTTCCAAATTGCCAAAGTCTTTTTCTCCTACCTGACCTCTGCACCAGAAAAGAACAGTACTTACAGCAAATGTCATCAAAAGACACAATGGGTAAAGCAATAATATCTTTAAACGTGGTCTCTGAACCATATGCCGTAAAATCATGTGAAGTGCTTACCAAGCATGCAGAATCTCAGGACATTCCACTGACCTAATGCATCTTAATTTTTGGAGGTGAGGCCCTGGAAATTGTATTTGCAGCAAGCACACTACCAACCTTGGATGAGTACTACCATCTTTTTCTGTGTTCCTGAACCTTCATAACTAGACAGAATCATTAGCTCATGCCAATTGAAACACAGGCCTTTTTATCACAAAATGCTCTCAAGCCACAATGCCTCCCCACCTTAATTCTAATAATTTTCTGAATCTAAATGCATTTCCCCATATTTAATGTAATTATTTTAGCCTCAGCCTGATTTGGTCATTTTGAACCTTTCTTCCGTTAATGGGATTATTTTTTCAGCCTTATTTCAAGTCATCCACAAATGACTATTCTCTATCACTAATAAAATAATGCTAAGGACAGAACCAAGGAAAGAAACTGTTAAGACTCCTCCGAGAATTCTCATCAAATTTAATAACATTGTACATAGAACTGTTCAACTAACTACAAATCCTCTCACAGTCACAATCCCCTGCCTGTAGTGCTCCCATCTGAACATCAGGATCTCCTAAACAATGACATCACTCCCCCACTGAAATCCTACAGACCATGCTTCTCAAAGATGAGAGAAGAAATTAAATGTTAATACTCTATTCTAGATAAAGTTAGGAAAAAGGGCCAAAAAGGGCCAGCACAAGCCTCTGTGTTTTGACACTGTCCCACTTTTTTCTACCAGTTTTAAACATTGCCTTTTTGTACTCAGACTTTAAGAAATATTAGTGGTTTGTATAGCATTATAAGAAACTGTGACAAAATAAATATGTTATAGAAATACCAGCACTTACTGGTTAATCCAAGCATCAGACAAAATACTCTGGGATGAAGTGTTCTAAGGGCTAAGAGCCATTTCCTTTCCTCTGCCCCCTCCCATCACCTTCTTCCGGTCCCCTCCTAGTGTGCCATTCCCAATCTAAGGGCATTCCTCAACTGATGCTTCACAAGGTCCTTACCACATATGCCTGAAACTGCAAGTATGCTGAAAACCCTTTCCTCTCTCTAGGCTCAGATATAGAGGGTATTTATTATTTCTAATTATCAGTTAATGTGGATAAAGATTTTCTGGCATTTTAGAGGTTAGTCAGGAATGTCTTTAGGTGGAGGTAAGAAAATAAGAAACAACTGTATCCTGATTCACTAAATGTTTCAAAGACCACTATTACAAACAAAGTTAACTAAAAAAAATTGCAATAAATGCCTTCTGCTATATAAAACTGTATTTTTATAATGGCTTACTTAGATTTATGTATTTTTCAAACACTGAAGTATGAACACTCCAGCTCGTTTTGTTCCATACAAGTAAAAACCCTCCCTCCTCCAAAAAGATACTATTTTAACGAACATCGGGAAAACTACAGGGCTATTTTGATGCATTTTACAGATAACTATTCTTTTTCCTATCCTCTGAAGAAAAAAGACTCTCTGTAAAGTGAGAAAATCTTTTCCTCAAAAGTTCACCAGAAGTTCAAGAAAAGCTAAAAGGTATAAATTAAACATTAGCAATATTTTTCAGATTAACTATTGGCACACCCAAAGAAAATTAGTTGAGCCAATTATTACACTAGATTTAATAAATATCAAAACCATTAGAAACACATTTTGAAAATAATGCTACATTTTCACATTTATATTTTTAAATACTCAACATAAATTTACAGCTCATTCATAAAGGCTAAGGACCTAAATTATAAAATTATATGCAAAATTTCAGTTACCTTTCACTTAGGTGGTGAAAACTACTGCTTTCATCTTGGTGTTCATCTTCAAAACTTAAATTGGACCAGCTACCAGTGCTGTCATCACCAATGCTGAGATTCATCTGCTGGCTACCAAAAGACTCAGTTGACTGGAAGTCTTCTATTTCTTTTGAACTAAAAAATAAAAGAAAAAAAAAAATCAAACCAAGAGCATCACAGATTCTGAATATACATATGACTACCGATTTGATGATAAAGATAACAAAAACAAGAAATGATATTCAGGGTGGCGCCTGTGGTTCAGTGAGCAGGGCCCTATATGGGGTGGGTGGTGGGTTCAAACCCGCTCCTGACCAAACTACAACAAAAAAAATTAGCCAGGCATTGTGGCGGGCGCCTATAGTCCCAGCTACTCAGGAGGCTGAGGCAAGAGAATCACCTTAACCCAAGAGCTGGAGGTTGCTGTGAGCTGTGATGCCACAGCACTCTACCGAGGGTGACAAAGTGAGACAGAGTCTAAAATAAATAAATAAATAAATAACCAGGAAAAAAAAAAATGATATTCAAAGTCAAACCAGCAGTCCATTTAATCCTTTAGTTGTGTCTGCTAATAAACTTTGCAGGACAGCATATTAATTTCCAAGTTAACTGAAGTATCCATCAACACCCCTAACTTGCCTTTTATTCTCTTATGAATCTACCCATAATGCATCATTTATGTAAATTTTGTTGAAAGTAGTTCGTATTTTCTTTTTTTTTTTTTTTAAGGGCTAATTTTATTTATTTATTTATTTTTATTTTTATTTTTTTTGGAGACAGAGCCTCAAGCTGTCACCCTGGATAGAGTGCTGTGGCATCACAGCTCACAGCAACCTCCAATTCCGGGGCTCAAGCGAGTCTCCTGCCTCTGGCTCCCAAGTAGCTAGGACTACAGGCGCCCGCCACAACACCCAGCCATTTTTGGGTTGCAGCCGTCATTGTTGTTTGGCGGGCCCAGGCTGGATTCGAACCCGCCAGCTCAGGTGTACATGGCTGGGGCCTTAGCCCGTTGAGCCACAGGCACCAAGCCAGTAGTTCGTATTTTCAACTGGAACTATAAAGTACATGCTCCTAAGTTTATCTGCTTTATAAAATAGTACTTTGTACTAAAGGAGCTTTAAGAACACAAATCTAGCATTGTCAATCAAGCTTATATTCAAATAGCCAAACCTCTTCAAGATGTTGAGCATGAACCATAACTCTTTTCATTTTTTTCAATGAAGAGGCACTTATATTTTTACTGTATCATTACAAGAAATTCCATTCACTGTTCAACTACTGTAATTGCCCTCTCAAGTTTTTTTCTCAACATAGAAGCGATGTTTTTTTATTTTTAAGTTTTTGGCTGTGTTTGAACCCACTACCTCTGGCATATGGGGCTGGCACCCTACTCCTTTGAGCCACAGGTGCCACCCAGAAGCAATGTTTTTAAACATGAAGAAAGAAAATGTTGGTCTTCTGATCAAAACCTTCCAATGGTTTCTCACCAGAATAAGAGCCACATCCTTAAAACATACTAGCTGAAGGTCTCTCTCATAAGGTCCACCTCATCTCCAACTGTGCTCCCTGGCTCCCTCTCCTTCAGCAAGCACAAGCTTCTCTGTTGTTTTCCAAACATGCACAGTCCTGCCCCTTTGCCTGAAACCTTCTCCCTCATTCCAACAGGACTTATTCTCTCTTTACCTCTGGCTCTTGGTTCAAATGCTACTTTGCCAGTATTACATTCCCTGCTGCTGATTCAAAACCGTAAGTCACTCCCAACTGCTGCCACCCAATGTCACCACCAGAGCTCTCTATCTCCCTTCCTTGCTTTATTTTTACCCCAAAGCAGCTATTACTAAGTGGCATGTCATATATTTTACTTATCTATTGTCTATCTTAATCCATTATGCCATAAGCTCTAAAAGAACATAGATTTTTGCCTCTTGTGCTTACTTCTGTATCCCCATTGCTAGAATAGTTCCTGAACTGTCCCTCCTATTTATTTGGACTATGCTCATTTTGTATTTAAGATAGAGCAACCAGAATTATAATGGGCATTCCAGGGACAAGCACACTATAGTTCTGAGCCATAATACAGCACTACTTTGTTCTTTCTGAACACTTTTCTTGGTGTGTCCCATATTCTTATGGTCTTGGGGGGAAATGACCCACAGAATGAGGTTCAGATAAGAGTTTTTAATGATTATTATTTTGGCTTAGAAATGATAGCTTACAAGATAACTGCAGATGTTCTGCTCTTCTAAAAATGCACTATCATACAGGATGTTCATAAAGTTCATGTGCAATTTTACACAGATAACCCTGTGAAATTTGCCATTTGACATTTATGTGCCCTGCCTCTGTACAACACAGCTTTGTGAAATATTTATGGTTACTTTTATGAATCAAGTATTTATAAGAAAAGGGACACTAGTAAAATAATCCAAATAATCCATTAAAGAATAACCCATTTGAAGAAATCTTCCTTCAAGCTTGAAACTTTTAACATTAGAATTAGAAAATGTGAAACACTAAACTGTACACATTAGGGGAAACTTTTCAGTCAGCACTTGTAGGTACCCTGGCACAACTACTAAGAAGAGAAACAGGAAAAGAAACCACAAAATAAAATCCTATCAACCTTTATACAAACTGGAAGCACTGGGTTATAGGAAGAACTCCAGTGGCCCTATCTACTCATCCAACTCTAAGAAGGAAAAGTAAAATACTATGGAATCAACAGCAAAGGCACGTGCTAGGCCCTAAGAGCCTAGATGTCAAAATTTTAAACTAGATGATTGCTACAACGAAATATTGAGCAATAATAATAATAATGATAATGCAAAAAATGTAACATACACATTGTCACATAAGAGTATGTCTATTATAAAATGCTTTGACTCTGAGGTTCAGTATGGAGTCATGAGTTAACTTTTTTTTTTTTATTAAACCATAGCTGTTAACATTAATGCAATCATAGGGTACAATGTGCTGGTTTTACATGCAATTTGAAATATTCTCATCGAACTGGTTAACATAGCCTTCATGGAATTTTCTTAGTTATTGTGTTCAGACATTTATATTCTGCATTTAGTAAGGTTCACCTGTACCCTTCTAAGATGCACCATGGGTGTAGTCCCACTAATTACCCTCCCTCCATCCACCCTCCACCCTCGCCTCCCTTGCTCTTTTCCCCATAGTCTTGTGCTACAATTGGGTCATAACAATCATCTGATTTCTTTTTTCAATGTATTTATCTTCGTTTGTTCTTTATGAGGTTTTTGTTTCTAAGTCCTTATCTTAAATATTGTTATTAAATTTTAAGCCTTTTTAATTTTGTGAAAGCAAAAAGTGGAAACCAAATAAACAGATGTATATGTAATAAAAAAATAAAAATGTAAACTAGAGGAGAGTCTCTTTCCCTTCATTAGAATGAGTCTGGGGGCATGAGGGGTGCAGATACCAAAGTGGAGGGAAAATTAAAATAGCCTGAGGGTACTTGTATGTGCAAAGGTGCTTCAATTGTAAAAAGGCCTAGGTTATTACTATTTCCTCATTTGAATAGTTATTAACCATTTATTACATGTCTATTAGTATACTAAGAACTAATGTGTAGACATGAATAAAGGAAATGCAGGCCTAGGACACAGGTTCACAAACTTTTTCTATAAAGGGCCAGACAGTAAACACTTAGGGCCCATGTCTTAGGCAATGCTGTCCATATGGTCTCTGCCATGACTATTCAACTGGGCCACTAGAGCACAAAGGCAGCCACAGACAGTAAGTAAATGAATGAGCATGGCTGTGTTCCAATAAAATATTACTTATGAATATTGATATTTGAATTTCATATAATTTTCACATCACAAAATGCTCTTTTAACCATATTCTTTTAAAAAATGCATAAACTCTTCTTAGCTTACAGTCCAGACACACACAAAAACAAACAGTAGGCCCACATTTCAGCTACAGAATTTGGTTTTCCAACCCCGGTCTAGGAAAAAGGAGGCTGCCTGATTAAGGCAAACAAAGACCTCCTCTGGCTCACCAGGAACTTGAGCAGCTCTCATCTCAAGTGGATGGTATGGGAAAACTGGCTTCAAGAGTCCTGACCAAACAGCATCTCCTCATTTTAAGAAGGCTAAGAAAAGAGACATTCCTTGTCATGGCTTTGACAAAAGCTCCTCAAAAATCTGGGATATCATGTTAACTCAATTAAACTCTTCCTCCACTTGAAGCATTTTCTCTTTCCAATTCGACTTTAGTATACAATCCTACAAACAAGTAACAAGTTGGTCCTGATGTTTGCTCAAGGAGAAAGACAGTTAAAAGTGAGAATTTCAACTAAGTTGTTATAATCAACGAGCACCACAGAAGCTACTGAAGACCCTATAGAACTAGTGGAAAGAACTGTCCCCTTGGGGTGTGCACTGATCAAGAGAGATGATGATGGCGGTGAAAGTATTTGAAGAACTGGTGCTTTCTTCCTCAGAGTACTTTGATTAAACCGCGCTTTTTTTTTTTTTTTTTTTTTTTGAGACAGAGCCTCAAGCCGTCACCCTGGATAGAGTGCTGTGGCATCACAGCTCACAGCAACCTCCAATTCCTGGGCTCAAGCGAGTCTCCTGCCTCCGCCTCCCAAGTAGCTGGGAC
>CAUYRH010074999.1:0-33622 GCA_963574655.1 Perodicticus potto
CTGTAGTCCCAGCTACTTGGGAGGCGGAGGCAGGAGACTCGCTTGAGCCCAGGAATTGGAGGTTGCTGTGAGCTGTGATGCCACGACACTCTACCTAGGGCGACAGCTTGAGGCTCTGTCTCAGAAAAAAAAAAAAAAAAGCACAAAATAAAAACTCTAAGGAGCATGTCCTGACTTAAAAACTTAAAGAAATCCACCATACTTCACAGAATAAAGGCTCAAGTCAATGTTAATTTGTTAGTCAGATGTCTAAGTGATTTATTTTGACCTTTCAAGTCAAGTCTGTTTTAGTATCTGATTTCAACTATTTTCACTTCTCATTGCCTATGGCTCTTCAATCTTTAAAGGAGAGTGGGAACTGCAGACTTCTTACTGCTTTCTCAACTTGGTTCCCAGGACTGTGACCGTCAGTACTTTTTCACCCTATCTTCACCATATGATTTCAAGGAAATAAAAGGACAGGTCCATCTAATGGCAGTACCAACTGAATCATAACGAGTTCAGCATTTGACATTCGAAATTTGAGGATGCAGTGGTATCTCCTAAGCTAACAGTTTAAAGCTAACACAGAAACAAAAGAAAATCCAAAAAAGTTAGTCAGAGAGAAAGAACAGGGAAATACAAGGAATGAACAAAGCCTATGAAAAATATGGGAGTATATAAAGAGGCCTAAAATAAGAATCACAGGAATCCCTGAGGGTGAAGAAGAAAATACACAAGGGCTGGGATGGGAAACCTATCTAAGGGAATAATTGAGGAATATTTGCCAGGTCATGCTAGAAATCTGGACATATAGGTACTAGAAGTACAACAGACTTCTGGGAGATTCAGTCAAGAGGCAATCACTGTGACAAGAGAGCCATCAAACTGGTGAAAGGTAATGTGAAAGAGGAACTCCCACAAATGGTAAGGTGAAAGCATCAGGGAACTTACAAAGGAAAACTCATCAGACTAACTGCATCAACCGAAACCTTACAAGCTGGACAGGACTGAGGCCCATTCTCAATCTTCTCAGAGTAATGCCCAGACTATTGTGCATCCTGTATTCTAATGAGGGACAAAAAAGACTTCTAAAATTTCGCATTAGTATGTGAGGGGTCAGGATAAGGAGGTAGAATACTGGTTGCCCTGTCCACTTTCTCTGCAAGTTATACTCAAGTTAGAGACCAGATCTCAAGAGGCTAACCCATTCCTGGGTGCATTACAGCCCAGGTGCCATCACAGGGAGCAGGAGGATTATCTCATGCACTGATCTCTCTCTACACTGGGCATTTTCCCCAGTATGCAACAAGTCCTTTCTTCATTTTCAAGAACTTGGCAACAAATCTGCAAGCATTAAGACATGGGGGGCTTTGTAGGGCGCTCTGAGCCGGGCGTGAATCCAGAGCCAATCTATCTGGGCTTGAATCCTAGTTTTATCACTTATTAGCGATGCAACCTCAGGCAAGTAATTTTGACCTCTCTGGGCCTATACCTGTCCAAGCTTATTTGGCCAGAAATACATAATCTTCACCTGAATTAGGACTTTGCCCTAATAAGCAAAATTGTGGCCCCCACCCAGAACCTTTACTTTCTTTTTTATTGGTTTTCAATTTATATATAAAATATTCTAACTAATACTTTTGAGGAAGTTTAAGCAACATAAATTTCCCCCTAATAATTTATAAAACTTATACCCACCCAGACTTTCCCGAGATGGAGAACTTCGACACTTTTGGTGTATTTTATGGCATTCTTCAATTCTTCAAGTCCATTCCAGACTACCTGTAGCACACAGGCCTTACCAGCTTCTTCACTATGATCTGAGCTAGTGTCTTTTTGATCCAGTAGTTCTGACATCTGCTTCTCTTTTTCAGGTGACAACACATTTTGCTTTGTTTTACTTTGCCGTTGCTTTGGAGAAAGTAGCTTAACCAGCTTTCCATAGGTCACAGTGAAGCTGGGTTCCACATCAAAATATTCCTGGTCCCATGGAAACACATGGACTGCACAGTGTTTGTGAAAGACAGATGTTGCTGATGCATTGCGTATACTGGGAGGTTGAGATTTGCATACTCTGAAAATATTATCTAGAGGAACTACCTCTGACTGTGCATTTCTGAATGCACTAATTTCAGTTAAACCCCAGGATGTCTCTGGTTTTTTCTCAGATCCAAAAGAAAAAATGTTTCCTATCATAGTCCATAAGCCTGAGACTGAGGATGAGTCAATCGAAATCTCTGACTCTGTTTTATTAGATCCAGTGACTTGCACAGTACTTGACTGAAGTTGCTTGGTTGGAATTTCCTTTGTCATTCCTTTTTGGTATCCCCCATAATTATGAAATTTTCCACAGGCATCATCTGTGTTTGCAAATGCATTCTCACTGGCTTGGCGTATCTTTGGCTGAATGAGGAGTTTGGTGTCAGTTTCCAGCCTTCCGTAAGTGGCAGGTGGCATTAGTGAAACTGTGTAGAAAAAACAGTTCATGAGTACACGTTCATCTCTACTTTGGACTCAATGCTACTGTGGTGTAGAGTATGAGAGCAAATATTGAAATGGCACCTACCAATTTGGATAAATATGTAAGTTTGTTGATCAACCCAAACAGGAAAAATGGCTTTTGGAAAAACTATTCGAATTTGATCCAAAAGATGCTGTTCAAGGGAGGCAGCATGCAGTTCCTAGAACCAAAGGACAAAAAAAATCACATCCCTTTACATTTCATCCATGCTATGTCTAGTAAGAAACATCTCAACTCATTCTTTTAAAAAAAAATAAATTTCATTGTATGTATTTAATGTATACAGCATTATATGGGATACATCGATAATAAAAACGGTGCTATAGTGAGATATTTTAACATATTCATCATCTTACACAGCTAAAATCTACTCATTTAACATGAAACCCAAATACAGTACAATTTTTTTTTTTTTTTTGCAGACAGGGTCCCCCTCTGTCATGCAGGCTGGAGTGCAGGGGCATGGTCACGGCTCACTGTGCTCTTCAACTCTTGGGCTCCAGTGACCCTCTGACCCCAGCCTCCTAAGAGGCTGGGATCATAGGTACGTGCTAGCACCCTGGAGCCACAGTACAATTTCAGTTTCTATAATCCTCATGTCATATGTCAGCTCGCCACCAATTCTCTCATAACTCCAACCAACTCAGAAGACACAAGAAAGTGCAGAAAACTTTAGAACTCTAAAGACAGTGATATTGTGAAGCAGTTGAACTTTAAAACAAGATCATTTTATCTTATTTTTTTACCAGGATCTCCCAGTCATCTGCAGAGAGCGGTTCTACCTCAACTTGTTGGCAAGAGGCCACATGGGGACATGGCTTGAGAAACACCTAGAAAAAAATAACAAATTTAAAACTAATTTCAAAAGACTTTTATTTTCTGTATCCCTAGGAAATAAAAGGTCACCTTTTTATCTTTTTAGGTGTGTGAGAGCGTGTGTGCATGTAGTCAGTCTTTCGTGTGACAAATTTTAAGTATTTATTCTTAGCTAGGCCTTGATAGACACAGCATTTTAGGAAAAATTATTTCACAGCTAATTATAAAACAAAGAAAAATAGAACCTAGTGCCACACATGGTTTGCAAAACTAAATAATCATTAAAAGGAAGACATGTAAGGAAAAAATACAAGAAGAAATGACAATATCATCAAACCACAGTTTGATCTAACATACACTCTCATTATTTCCAGAATTTTTTCTTTTCTTTTTTTTTTGGCCAGGGCTGGGTTTGAACCCGCCACCTCTGGCACATGGGGCTGGCGCACCACTCCGTTGAACCACAGGCACTGCCCTACTTCCAGATGTTTTACAACTGTTAGTTTTTATGCTGCTTCTAGAAAAGTGAAAAATACACTAAAAAAGAAATCAAGAACAATTATGCAAAAGTAAAATCCTTCACAGCTAGAAGTAAAGTAAAACAAATGCCCTCTCACTCTACTCTACAGGACAAACCAATGCTGGTATGTCTGAATAAGCCAGAGTCCACCATCTTGTTTCCTTTCTCCTTTTAAAGGCATATCCATGGTTTAAGGGAGTGACCTCAAAGGCTTGGCATGCTAAATGCTCTAAGTAACCAGCCCTTCCTCTCTGCTTTTGTGGATTGCAGCAGAATTTTGCTAAGCGCCTTGTCTCAGATTCCTCAGTGAAATTCCTTTCAGCGCCTTCCCTACTGAACAGGATGACTGATTCTGAGGAAGCACAAGGAAATTCCTGTCCACCAAGAATTTAGGATTCCTGGGCTAGCCAGGCCACTTTCTGTTTCTTCCAATGATTCTTCGGGAGATCAGCGCTGCTACAAGAGAGAAAAGTTCAATGCTTACTGTTTGTCATATACAGAAAGAGGTTCCGGATATATTTTGTGGGGTAAAAGTTGCAGAGAATATGTATAATCTCATTCATTAAATACTAAAGATCTAGTGAGATCCTGCCAAACAGTAAAAATTCATTTTGAAGCTAGGGTTGGGAAAAAGGCAAACACTCATTTTTTACTTTCAATTGTAAAATATTTACAATGAATACACATTACTTCTATAGTTTAAAAAATTTTAAAGGAATAAATTGATGAATATAATAAAACAAAAATAGATACAGGTCTTTAAGTTTGGGGTTTTCAATCTGAGCATATTAAATGCATAAGGGAAGACAAAAATGAAAAAATAATAACTCTGTCTAGAATTGATTTTTTTTAATCAAGTAAGACCGTGGAAGGTTAGACAGTATGTCAGAAACAAATGAAACGAAGTCCAGTAATCGTAAGTAAAACCCAGTAATCCATAAAGGAAAAATAACATCAAAAACAAAATGAAAGACATGGAAAATGAGTAACAGTAAAAAAAAATCAAGTAGGGAGCAGGATAAACTATAAGATAATGATCTAACGATAAATAAGTCAGCTTGAATCTCCTAGACTAGCTATAGTAGCATACAAATTAGGTGTGATCTCGCTGCCTCTAAAAAAAAAAAATCTTAACTTTTATTTTCCTTGCTATATTACATGACACTGGAAGAAACTTACTGTGATCATATTATGCACTTACCTGTTCCCCATTTGAGAGTCCAAGCTTCTGACCAACTTGTCGGTTAATTTCAGCCACATTTTCACCTTGATCACTAAAATGCCTGCCTTCCACCCAGCTCAAAAATGCAGGCTGGTGATCCCAGGCTACTTCTATAGCTTGATTCTAGTCACATGAGAAAAGGGAAGGCAAAAAGTTTTTACATGTTTTTCTAGGTCCACATAAAAATAAACTATTACTGCAATCCACACATACAAAAAGAGTACTAAGGACAGTTGATAGCTCTCTGTTATCCATATCTGTCATAACATTTCAAAACCCATACTCATTTCCAACAACTGATGCTGGTGATGCTAATGAATAAAACTAATACCCTTATATTCTTATGATAGCATTATAAATTGATTCAAACATTTCAGAACTCAAAATGGTAACATGTAGTCACTGAACTTACACAGCCTTTGAGCCATATATATAACAAGTATGTAGAAGTACAGAGTCAGAAACATACATCAAGATCTTTAAAAACATAGTAACATATAGCTTTTAGAATTAAGAAACACCAAGCAAATGGATTATACTATCCCATACTTATCTACTTATTTCTTAGAAGAGTAATAAATATGCATGGTAAACGCACAAAAGGTATAAAAGGGTAAAATGTGAAGACCCGTCCTTGTTGTCAGAGGTAATTACTTATAGCATTGTGTGTCCTTTCCAGAAATGTTCTATGATGTGGCTTCTTAAAGAATAATATTAAAGGTTCATAGAACTATGGAAATATAAGTTTAAAAAAGCAAAATATAAAATTTATTTTCATTAAAAGAGTAATCATATAAAATGTATAAGTCTATAGCCAAAGACTAAAAATAGTGTTTTCCATGGTTAAAAAATTATATACTCATTATAGAAACCCTGGGAAATATATAAACTTGGAAGGAAAAAAAGAATTATTGCTACTCCCTCCAGAAAAAGACAATTATGTGAACAATTTTATCATTTCGTGCTAATTCTTTATTCTACGTGCAAGTTAATTTTTTACATAGTTGTATACTAAAGGAACCATTTAATAACCTTTGTTCTCACTTAATATTGCATTGTGAGCATTTTCACACATGTTTTTTAATAAAAAGTAAATATTTGATTAATAGCCATCAAAAATTATTACCTGAGGAAACTTCAGTAATTATTATTAAATTATCCATTTTTATCAATATTAATTAAAATATTAAATATCAAATTCCTTCACTTATATAAAGTTTTACTAGCTCAAAACTAGGTACTGTTTGTTTCTTTAAATAGAACGAATTTTAAAGGACACTGGAGCCACTTCTGAGGCAATATAATACACTTGAAATTAACCAGGTTATTAAAATTTTACATGAAAGTCATCATGTATCATTCAGTTGTGTAATTTTTCTCACGATTTTCACACAACAGTCCACTTGTTCGGATACATAATCTTTCAATTGAGTGCAGTTTGATAAAGGAGGAAGAGCCCCAGATCTGCAATTAGAAAGAAGCCCTAAATTCCTATCTCTGCTGTTAACTGTGTGAGCTGAAGCTACAAGTGTGAAGGCGACCAAGCCCTCAGATTCAGTGATATAATCCAGATCAATTCTCCTATTTCATGTGAACCTTTAAAACCAGAGACATTAAATAAGGAAATACGAACTATACCCTGCAATATTAAAAAAAGAGAACTCGACTAGCTCACCTACAAAACAAAAAATCAACTTTATTAAATAGGAAAACAGTTCAAATATTTATTTGGTCATAATATAGTAACTAGCTCCATATGGTCATAAAATGGGTTCAGTTAGATTTAATGACCTTTGCAGACTAATGTTCTGAGTTCATTTTTATGTGAAAAACACCTTGAATCACAGAGTCCTTGGCTATTCAGGTAGAGGGGAGAAATAGCTAGAAAGGTACCTCTTTTCCCAAGAGTTTATTCTAATCAATGAATAACCTGACTATCTGCTTTAGCCCAAGTTGTGGTATCAGTATTATCACAAAGGAAATCTTCAGGTGATTTCCTAACTACCTTAGGTTGGAAGTGCCATAGGAATTCTCAGGTCCAAGGCCTCAGGAAATGTATCTTTTGCTAACACAAGGGAAATGACAAAATGTGTGGCCATATCTGGGTGGCAATTTCTGGTTCATTTGTTTGCATTTAACATGGATATGAATCTTCTCCCCCTGCTGGGACCACAGCAAGTCCTAAGCCTAGTGGCTTGATAAGGTTACTGAACAGAGGCAGTGGTTCTAAACCAGGGGCAATTTTGTCCTCTAGTATACATCTGACAATGTCTGGAGACTTTTTGGTTGTCACAACTGTGGGAAGAAGGCGGTTTCCGCATCTAGTGGATAGTGGCCAAGGGTATGTAAATATCTTACAATGTACAGAACAGCCCCCAAACAAGAAATTATCCAGTCCAAAATGTCAACAGTGCCAAGGCTGAGAAATCCTAACTTAAAGCATCTACCGGCTACTCAATCTTCAAATAAAGATTTAGGCAAACAAGAGAAGACTATATTTGAAACATAGAATAGAGTTTAACAAATAAGATTTGTTACATAAAATCAATGGTGATGTTTTGAAAAGGAGACATGCGGGGAAAGGAAAATTGGAAAGCTATGTGGAGGAGGTAGGATTACACTCTTTTTAAAGGCACAGAATTTGCACAGAACGAGTTAAAATGCTTTAGAGAAGAATGGCATGAGTAAGAGAACAGAAGAGGGAAGGAGATCGGTTATAGAAGAAACAGAGAGAAAGCTAAACTGGATTGCATAGACAAGAGGGCAAATTAAACACATGGAAATGGTACTGACCTAAGAATGCCAGTTCCCTTAAATTCATTAATGCCCTAGATAACTAAGGTCCTTTCGCCATTAACATTTTATGATTCTAGAACAGTGAGTCTCAACTCTGTGGATCTAAGTAGCCTGAAAATATTTTTAGAATTACAGATGAGGTTGGGCACAGTGGCTCACGCCTGTAATGCTAGCAATCTGGGAGGCCAAGGAAGGTGGATTGTTTGAGCTCAGGAGTTTGAGACCAGCCTGAACAAGAGGGAGACCCCGTCTCTATTAAAATTGTAAAACTAACCAGAGATTGTGGTACACTCCTGCAGTCCCAGCTACTTAAGCCTAACAGTGTGAAGTTGCTGTAAGCTGTGATGCCACAGCACTCTACCCAGGGTAACAGGATGAGACTCTGTCCCAAACAAAATAAAATAAAATTACAGATGCCTGAAGCCTACTCTAAAAGATTCTGATGTAGTAGGTCTGAGGAAAGACCAGCACATCTGTACTTTTACAAGCTTCAAGGAAAGTATTACACAGGCCAGAAAACCATTGTTTCGTTACCATATTATCTATATTGTAATTGCACTCAATGCTTCAGCCCAAATACAGTAATTCAACCTATTAACTCCCAACTTGTGAACTTTTCTGCTTTCTCTCTGCCCTCTAACCCAATAAATTCTGGGAGTTTATCTTAAATAACCAGAAGTGAAAACAATATTTTATAAACAAAGGTGTGCTATTTTTAACATTTTATTAAAATATAATTATAGTATCACTTTTTTTTTTTTTTTTTTTTTTGTAGAGACAGAGTCTCACTTTATCGCCCTCAGTGGAGTGCCGTGGTGTCACAGTTCACAACAACCTCCAACTCCTGGGCTTAGGCGATTCTCTTATCTCAGCCTCCCGAGTAGCTGGGACTACAGGCGCCCGCCATAATGCCCAGTTATTTTTGTTTTGCAGTTCGGCCGAGGCCGGGTCTGAACCTGCCACCTTGGGCATATGGGGCCAGTGCCCTGCTAGATGAGCCACAGGCGCCGCCCTATAGTATCACTTTTAAAAACAGCAGTGACAGTGCCTGTCGCTCAAAGGAGTAGGGCGCCGGCCCCATTAAAAAAAGCAGGACACAGAACTCTATGGGTGTAGGTAGGACCTCATTTCTATTAAAAATAAAGATTAGAAATAAAATTGGAAGATTTGACCTAGACTGTCAGTATGTTACCTTTAGGTTGTGAAATCATGGGGAGCTTTTACTTTCTCATTAATAATTTTCCATGCTTGGCTTGGCGCCTGTGGCTCAGCGGGCTGAGGCGCCAGCCACGTACACCTGAGCTGGCAGGTTCGAATCCAGCCTGGGCCCGCCAAACAACAATGATGGCTGCAATCAAAAAATGGCCAGGCGTTGTGGCGGGCACCTGCAGTCCCAGCTATTTGGGAGGCGGAGGCGGGAGACTCGCTTGAGCCCAGGAACTGGAGGTTGCTGTGAGCTGTGATGCCACAGCACTCTACCCAGGGTGACAGCTTGAGGCTCTGTCTCAAAAAAAAATAAATAAATAATAATAATAATTTTCCATGCTTTCCAATTTTTTTATATAACGTGTATTACTTTGATAATTGGAAAGAAAAATTGCTATAAAATCTGCTGCTATAGAGTGAATAGAAACAGCAGTTTATTCTAGGGCTGAATACATTTACATTTCAAAGTGATATGGTATGATATGTATTAATTCTTATGAATACTTCTTGAAGGCTCAAAATTTAAAACTAAGACCAAGACAGCCAAATTCTTTACTAGTGATGGATGTAAAATAACCACCACACTTTAGGATCAAATTAAGAGTTACTATAACTCTAGTATACCTGTAAGTTCATTCAGTGGAGAGTTTATTCCAACAAACTCATTTGATGCAGATTTGAAAACACACTGAAATCTCATCAAAGCTCACCCAGACAGCACTGAGAAAAATTCTACCCGGAACTTGGTGACAGTGACTGATTCTTCTTTAGCCATTAAGGAAGCTTGACAAGGCCAAAAGATTACCTACTTAAAGGTTAAAAAAAAATGAAGAAAGGATTCTGCTGAATTTGATTTATTTTTAAAGACTGACCAAAAAAAATCTAGAAGAATAACTATAGTCAAGTAGCTAAAGTGGAAAAAATGAGATGCTTGAAATTATTGCAAACTTATAAATTTCTTGCATGGCTTAGCCAGTGGTGGGTACTATCCCGGATTTGGAAGATTTCAAATATCCTATCCCTTTGTCCCCACACTCAAATTTGCGAGACTATGTGCCTCTATTTTTGATTATGAAAATATGGATGCCGTATCCCCTAGTAGGTATAACTGTGAGATACCACCACGTCCAGACGGGCTGCTGACCGCAGAGGTTCCAGTGATCCTGCCTACATTACGTGCAGGTATACAGAATTCCACCGCACGTTCCTAGCACACCTCAGCTGTGTTCCAAGGCTCAGCGAAGCTGGCAAGAAGCCTCATTATTAACTTTTCCCGCTCGTGCGACGTGGTGCTCAATCCCTTAAGGTACAGAAGGCAGCAGCACAGGTTAACTGGAAATAGACTGCAGGTAAAACATTTTCAAAGTAAAAATAAACGAATTCTCAAGAGCTTTTCTACTCTAAAATGTATTTCTGAATACAGAGATAGAATATTAGGATGTTTCAAAGCCCATTTTCACCGATTGAGAAGACCTGGAGAAAGTCAAGTTAACGGCCCGGGGTGCACTAGACCAGGCGTGAGGAGTGGACTCTACCCAGAACGGCCCCGCCCCGAGGGGCCCTCCGTCTGGACTCTGCGCCGCTCAGGGGCGTCCTGAAGGCAGCCGGCGCCCCCACTGAGGACAAAGGCCCAAGCGGCCGCTGAGTCCCTAAAAGGCCTCGGTCGCGTCCGACCCGAGGCTGCAGGGGACGTCCCAGGGACGGCGTGTTACCTGCAGCAAGTGCAGCAGGGCCACCAGGCGCCGCGGCAGGTGAAGGAAGCAGTCACGTGCGTTGGTAAAGGCCACAGTCACTGCCGCGCCGCCACCACCAGCACCTGCCAGGCGTTCGCTACCCAACATGGTCCAGAAGCACCGCTCCGGGGTCGACCACCGATCGCTGCGGCCGACCCCGGCCCGGGCAGGCCAAGGGCGTCGTAGCTCGAAAAGATCGATCGGCCCCGCCCCCTGAGGCCCCGCCCCGCTCCCCGCTGCGCCTCTCGCGGTGCGCCTGTAGGGGCTGGGACAAACAAGCTTCTGGCACCCACCGTACCTCTCCGCCGAGACGCAAGGAGGCAGCACCTCGTTCACCCAGTCCTGTCGCGCAGGAAACGAAAGCCGACGCTGTCGATTCTCCAGCCAATCCTGGCACGTTTTCACCCATTCAGCTCTCTTATTGGATAAACAGGAGGTCAGCAAGGCGGATGTTGTTCTTCTGGAGATGACCAAAGACGGGAAGATGGCGTCGGGTGGCGGGCAGCTTGGGGGCTTATTGGACCATCACGTCCAGAGAGAGGTATGCGACACGCGAGCCAAATACCGAGAGGGACGACGGCCTCGTGCAGTCAAGGTAAAGTGATACTGGTTTCATTCGCTATCCTCGGCAGCCTTATGTAAGCTCAAGTGCCACAAGGCCGGGCTAACGTAAATAAGGGCTTGACAAGGCTGCTGTCAGGTATGTATCGCAAGGAGACGGCGTGAAGAACCAAGAGTTTTCTACCACCCCTTTGCTCAACTATTATAATATAAGCTCCATGAGAACAGGGCTTGTTTTTAATCATTGGCTCTTCCGTGTTTGTAGTATTGCTTGGTACGCGGTAAACAGTATTTGTGAGTGACTCTTCCCAGTAACGTCTGCCAACTCAACTTCTGGAAAAAAATGTCGCCTGAAGATATTCTGTTATATGCCTTCGTTAGATAACCTCCCACGGGGAGTATGTTATTCTTTATCCAGAGGGAGTAGCAAAATTTTTGGTTTTGGGGTTTTGCTGACTGGTTTGGAACAGATTGTTTTTTGTTTTCAAAGCTCTGTGTTTTAAAAATAGAAGCAGATTTATTCTAGGCTTATTTGTGAAAGTTTAATGAGTCTTCATTTCTTTTAGGTCTATACAATAAATTTGGAATCTCGGTATTTATTAATACAAGGAGTTCCTGCAGTGGGAGCGATGAAAGAATTGGTGGAGCGATTTGCTCTATATGGTGCAATTGAACAGTATAATGCTCTAGATGAATACCCAGCAGAAGACTTTACAGAAGTGTATCTTATTAAGTTTGTGAACTTACAGAGTGCAAGGTAATATGCAAGTTAAGCATCCTCTCTCTTTTTCTTCATTCCTAGTGCTATCATTTTGGCCCCAGGTTTCCCTCTTTCATACCTAGATTACCAGTAACTTACTATGGCGCTATATTACTATTACATTCCTCCAGTGTTTTTAAAGGTTAAACTTACCAAAGCACCATTCCCATCACAGGATTAGCAATTTCTGTGCTTTCGTGTGAGGGATTAAAAATTAGGTTTGGAGTAAGTTTTTCAGTCCCACTCCTTCCTGGTTTGATGACCTTGGAAAAGTTGTTTAATCCTGTTAAGCTTGCTTTTTCTTTTCTGTAAAAGATCTATTGAGGTTATATAAAAAAAACCTCTGCTCCAGTAAGACTAAAGTTTGTAATGGGTTTTTTTGTAATTGGTTTTTATGTTGACCCCTGTTTTTGTCACTAATCTGCTCTGGGACCCGTCCTTTCTTGGCTATTACAATTCATGTTTTGTGTGCTAACAGTAGAAATCATAGTCTACCACAAAGCACTTGATTTTATGGAGTCATGTGTTGTTCTCAGGCTGCTGGGTCTTTTTGTTTGTTTTGTTTTGTTTTAAGAGACAGGGTCTCACTTTATCACCCTCAGTAGAGTGCTGTGGTGTCACAGTTCACAGCAACCTCCAACTCCTGGGCTTAGGCAATTCTCTTGCCTCAGCCTCCCAAGTAACTGGGACTACAGGCACCTGCCACAATGCCCAGCTATTTCTTGGTTGCAGTTTGGCTAGGGCCGGGTTCGAACCTGCCACCCTCGGTATATGGGGCCGATGCCCTATCCACTGAGCCACAGGGTGCCACCCTCAGGCTGCTGTTATATGTGATCTCACTTCTCCTAACCAACCTGACAGCTCCCTGTGGTTAGGGAAGCATATTTTCAACAGATTTGCATTTTCCACAGCACCTACTTTAGTAGGCTCTGGAGTAAGACATCTGGGTTTGAATATTAGCTGCACAAATAAGTGTATGAGCATGGCCAAGTTAAAATGTCTCAGTATTTCAGTTTCATCATAAGGTTGTGAGGTATTAATTCAAATGAAACACTTGTGACGTCATCTGGCATATGTTAGAGACTCATCATTATCCCTAAATAAAGAAGTACTTAAATTTATTGTGCCTGGCCAGTCATAGATGTTCAATAAATATTTATTGAATAAATAATGTTCTTATTTTCTCACTTAGCTTAGTTGTGAAAGTTTTATAATTATAGTGTTTTTAATTTGATTTTTTAAATAATGTAAATCCCAGTATAGAAACACACTTTGCTGAAAAGGCTAAAATGGATATGAATTAACTCTCAAGGGCCATTTAACTTAACACAGAGATGAGCTCTATTTTATGACCACCCAGCTGCGTACTTAGTTAAAGAGAGTCTGGATATTTCTAGGTGGCTTATGTCACAACCTGCCAACACTTTTGGGAAAAGGAAGGGAAGGGAAGGCTTTAAGGCGGTGGTTCTCAACCTTCCTATGCCACAGCCCTTTAATACAGTTGCTGTGGGTCACGACCCACAGGTTGAGAACTGCTGCTTTAAGGGTACACACTGGGTCAGTAGGATCATACCATCCACAAGCAGAGCATATGAATTACCAGTCCATAAGATGTATATAATATAGCAGAACTGGACTTTGTGCTCTTTACATCATCTATCTATGTATTATATACAGGTTAAACTTTGATCCTAAGTAAATCTAGATTAATAAACCATGCTATCACATATTTCTGTCCAGGACAGCCAAGAGAAAAATGGATGAACAGAGTTTCTTTGGAGGATTGCTTCATGTATGCTATGCTCCAGAATTTGAAACAGTTGAAGAAACTAGAAAAAAACTGGAGGAAAGAAAGGTATATATAGGAAGAACTACTAAAGATAAAGGTATGGAAAGCCTGTTACTAAATGCTTCCTCCATGTCAGACACTCTGCTAAGTATACCATCATGCAATTCCCAGTCTGGCGAGAAGAGAGGCAAGTAAATAATAATCACAATATTCTATAATATAAACTACAGGGTTTTGTGCAGCGTACTGCATAATCTGGGCTAGGAAAGGAGAGATGTTAGTTCATAAAAAAATTCCTACAGGATGCGAGAAGTGGCTGAGTCTTGAAGGGTAAGCAGACATTACTCAAAGGGAAAAGAAGAGATAGAAAGGTCAGGCAGGCAGCATGTTTAAACATCGGAGAAATAAATGAGCATCTTGTATTTAAGGAACTATGATTAGTAAAGTATAAACAAAGCACAGAGCTTTCAGTGAGAGAGAAGTTTAGAAAAGTAGTTAATAAGTGAATCATGAAGGGCCTTGTGTCCCATGTAAGGAATTAAGACTTTGACCTGAAGGCATTGAAAAACAATTATGATTTGCACATAATTTCCATCTGCTAGTCATGGAAAAATTCTACTTTTGACCAGCTGGCTAAATGTCCCACATACTTCTGTAATCAGTCACAAGCTTGGAAAACTTACCTAAAATTCTGGCAAGAGAGCTGTTGAGAATGCCTGGTCATGTTTAGACATTTAACTTTAACTTGTGAGATACGTAAATAACTGGCATCAGAAAAACTTGCATGTTTGTGTAACAAAGGAAATTACTAAGTATTAGTCTGGAGAAAGACCTTTCAGATTATCTGACTTGTGTCCTAATTTTGATAGGTGAGGAAACTAAGGCTCAGAAAGTTTGTAACTGGCCTGTATCATTAGAGATAAATTAGGAGCGAAATAAGAGATAAAAACCCAAGTCTTTAGATCAGCGGTTCTCAACCTATGGGTCGTGACCCTTTTGGGGGGGTCAAACGACCCTTTCACAGGGGTCGCCTAAATACATCCTGCATATCAGATATTTACATTATGATTCATAATAGTAGCAAAATTACAGTTATGCAGTAGCAACGAAAATAATTTTGTGGTTGGGGGTCACCACAACATGAGGAACTATATTAAAGTGTTGTAGCATTAGGAAGGTTGAGAACCACTGCTTTAGATTCTCTGTCCAGAGCTTAGTTTTTGCATTATTCTTCTCAGTGTCTGTGATAGCAAGCTAGTGTTATCATTGTTCTTTGCTCCCCTCCTCTTAAGACCTTTTTGCCTTGCTTGTTAACTACCTAAGAATTAGATTCACTGTTGCTCCAGGTTTAAGTGGCAGTGTGATGTAGTTACTATGATTTGTTTGGCCTCCATTCTAACAGTCCATCAAGCTCTCGTTCATCTGCAGCATTCTAGCTTCTACTTGGTATATCTGTATATTTAGTCTCATTTTTTAAAAACTAGGGAAATTTCAAAACATACAAAAGTAGAGAGACTACAATAATTTACCTCCCATTTATTCACATTAACATCCATCAACACATAGCTAATTTCATCTTTCCATACCTTCCATACTCCACTCTGGAGGTGCAGTCTGCCTTTGGGAGGGTAGACCAGGGAAGAGGCCTATGTAGGCCCTAAAAGTGGGCCCAGAATATTGCTTCCTTTAATAACTAAAAACACAAACTAAATAGCATGATACATCCATGTAGTCAAATGCTCTGAAACCGTTGAAAAAGAAGCTTTATTTGTGACATGTAAAGACTATATAAGATCCACAGTTAAATGGAAAATGCAGAGGTGCAGAAAAATGGATATTATAGGTTACCTTTTTTAGTGGGGAGAAAAAGAGATATACGTAGGAAGGGGAAAAAATAAGACATACTGGACAGATAAGAATAGTGATTACTTGATGTGGAAACCAGGTCTGTGGGGAGCAAGGAGAGGATGAAGCTTGATACCAGATACTTTATTATCCTTTTTACCTTTCAGATGTATGAATTTATGAATGTATTCCCTGCCCAAGAAATAAAGTTTTTGGAGTAGAATGTGTTAACATTTTAAATTTATGTTTTTTTTCAAGTTGTATTATTTCTGAATGATGAAAACAGTAAGTGAACTATTTGTTTCTCTTTCCCTGACCTTCATATTATAATACAAAGACCATTACGTGACAAAGAAGAAACTGGTTGCAGAGCATAAAGACACAAAAGATTTTCAACAAAACTTGCATTCAGAGATGTCTGGATTTTGTGCAGCTGCTTTGAATGCTCCTACAAGAAATTCAAATTCTTGTCTTCCTTATTCTTGTGAATTGCCTTTATGTTATTTCTCCTCAAAATGTACATGTTCATCCAGGGAGCACATGGACAGAGCATCAGACTCCTCTAAGGACAGTAGAAACCGTGATCAAACAGTGGAGCATTGTTACCACAGTGACTCTTTGCAGAATATGCAGGTGAACACTTTTAAAAACTCAGTGGCCTGCTCTGTTACACAAAAATCTATTACTTCTTCAGAGGCAGTTGACAGATTTATGCCTAGGACAACACAACTTCAAGAGCGGAAAAGGAGGAGAGAAGATGATCGTAAACTTGGAACTTTTCTTGAAACAAGCACAAGTAGAAATGAGGTTATAATTGGGCCTTTATTACCAGACATACCTAAAGTGGACATGCATGATGACTCATTGAATACAACAGCAAATTTAATTCGGAATAAACTTAAAGAGGTAAGGTCACTTAAAAAAAACTTTATAGAGACAATTTGGCTATAAGACTAAAAAAGTAAATGGAGAATTGTGGTTACTGTAATAATGTAAAATTTTGTTTTTACTTTTAAGGTTTTATTTCATACAATTTCTCTGTTGAATTAACTGAATTTGACTAACATTTGTTTGCTTTGGTACTGAATCCTTGCTTTAAACAATCTGTGACAGTGGAGCCCATGCCACCTTTTTTTTTTTAAGTTACCTAGGTCTAAATATGAGCCGGAATTGATAAGGAAAACTATTATAAATTGTTTTTCTTAAATTCAAAGTTATTACAGATTATATCATAAAGTGATTATTTTGCTATCTTAACAAAGACAGCAAGAAGGCCAGACATGGTGGCTGACACCTGTAATCTTAGGACAACTTTGCAAGGCCTAGGATTGCTTCAGATGAGTTTGAGACCATGATGAGCAAGGAGGAAACCCCCATCTCCACCAAAAATAGAAAAATTGGCCACATGTGGTGGTGCATGCCTGTAGTCCCAGCCAATTAGAGGGCTAAGGCAGAAGGATTGCTTGAGCCATGAGTTTGAAATTGGTTGAGGTTGCAGTGAGCTATGATGACTGCACTCCAGCTCAAGCAACAGAGTGAAAATCTGTCTTAAAAAAGAAAAAAAAAAATGGTGAGTTTTTTTTTTTTTTTTTTTTTTTCAGGCAGAGCCTCAAGCTGTCATCCTGGATAGAGTGCCGTGGCATCACAACTCACAGCAACCTCCAATTCCTGGGCTCAAGCGAGTCTCTTGCCTCCACCTCCCAAGAAGCTGGGACTACAGGCGCCCACCACAACGCCCGGCCATTTTTTGGTTGCAGCCATCATTGTTGTTTGGCGGGTCTGGGCTGGATTCGAACCCGCCAGCTCAGGTGTACATAGCTGGCGCCTTAGCCTGTTGAGCCACAGGCGCCGAGGCGCATGTCTAACATCTTAGCACTTTGTTGACCAGCAGTTTTACATGGAAACTATCCATGTTACCAAGTAACCCATGCCCAATCAACAATGTGCTAAGCCAAAAGTACATTCATAAAAGCCATCATAGACCCTGTATAATGTTCAGTTATTAATATTTGTAACTTTGCAGAGTCATATATCCTGTTATCAGGATCAAACTGGGACTTAAGTCTCATTTGGTGTTCCATGTAGGCTAAAAGCCTATACGCTGTGTGTGCCCAGACAGCCTAAGAAAAGCAGTTTCGGTTTCTCATAAACCTAACTCTCGTTGGAGGCCTAGCATGCCTTGGTCATCGGTTGTAGCCTGAAAATCGATCTTCATTGGCTTGGTGCCTGTGGCTCAAGGGGCTAAGTCACCAGCCACGTATACACCTGAGCTGGCGGGTTCGAATTCAGCCTGAGCCCACCAAACAACAATGATGGCTGCAACCAAAAAATAGCTGGGCGTTGTAGCAGGCGCCTGTAGTCCCAGCTACTTGGGAGGCGGAGGCAGGAGACTCGCTTGAGCCCAGGAGTTGGAGGTTGCTGTGAGCTGTGATGCCATCGCACTCTATCCAGGGTGACAGCTTGAGGCTCTGTCTCAAAAAAAAAAAAAATCCATCTTCATTGACACAACTCCGTGGCTGTTAAGCCTGTGGGTATTGGAGCGGAAAAGTCCATCCCCAGAGACACAGCCCAGAGGCTGATGCATACAAGGTATGTATCAATAAAATGCATGGACTCCGAGCTAATGGTTAAGCGAGAAAACAAGTTCCTGCTTCCCAGGACATTTCCCAGGTTTCCACAGCTTTTTAGAACAATCAGCCCCTTCTCTAATGTGGTATTATGACATATGGAAGTATTTGCTATCTGCCATATTAGCTGATAGTCGTTCTTGCCCTTACACAATTTCAGTCTCGGTCTTGCCTTGGGTCTGTGGCCACTCCCAGTGATTCACATACAAGTTCCATCCAAAACCAAGTTCCATGGGATGGGTTTCTTGAATTACAGGGGGCAAGTAGAGGATTCATTATTGAAAATTAAAACATTGCTTTATTTCATCATTTCTACTAAAAAAATAATTTCTCCCTTGTCTCTGGCTCTTCTGTATCTTCTTAATTGGTTAATGGTTGGTTTTTGTGTTGTTTTTTTTTCCCCTGTCTGTAACTAGCATTTCAGATCTGCTTGGTAAACCTGGTGTACCACCATGCTGGCGGCAAGGCTTGTGTGTCTCCGGACACTACCTTCCAGGGTTTTCCACCCAACTTTCACCAAGGCCTCCCCTGTTGTGAAGAATTCCATCACAAAGAATCAGTGGCTCTTAACACCCAGCAGGGTAAAGATAATCTGAGTTTTTTTAAATTTTTTTTTTATTTGTGCCTCTAGGACTTCTTCTTTCCTGTCTTCCTTCCCATCTTCCTCCTTTTCCTCCCTCCCTCCCTCGTCACCCAGGCTGGTGTGCATTAGTAACAGAGTTGATCCTCAGCCTCCTAAAGTGCTGGAACTACAGGTGTGAGCCACCATGCTCTGCCTCCCATTAGTTTCATACCATTCTAGTCCCTCCTTATCACATATAAGAGAGAAAAAGAATTCCTATAATGTTTCCTTAAAACTCTTAATAATTTTTCATTTAGAAAATTTAGAGTACATCGTGAGATATTGAGAATTATATGGTAGAACAAAGAGATTGTGGAGCCTGTAGTCTGAAGCTTAAGAACCCAGGCTTATTACCCAATAACTTTATTAAGATTTACAGATTTACTAAAGATACTATGTCAGCTCATTTTAAAAATTTCACAATAGGCTCTAGTCCAATTTCTTTCTTCTTTTTTTTTTTTTTTTACATATACACGTGTTAATTAGGTTTCCACGTTTTGTCTTCACAAAATTTAAAAGGCTTAAATTTAATAACAATAACAAGTTTAAGATAAGGACTAGAAACAAAAAACCACGTAAAGAATGAACGAAGATAAATAGTCCAATATATTTCAACTCTTGGTTAGAGAATGATAAAATTTATCAGGTTAGAGAGAAGCCCATTTTCTTTTACAAAACATTTCTCCTCTAGCATTCAAAGTAGAAGGAGTATATGTTTTGAAATGTGAGATAAGGAGAATATACAGAAACTAGAAGGAAATAATTTTTTGTCTCTTCACAGTCCCAGTGTTGAAAAAGAGCCAAAACACAGATTATAGTCATCCCTCCCTTTTGCTTCATGTTAAGGAAAAATACTTTCCTTGAGCTCATTTCCCAAATTATAAAAGGTAGCTATGCTTATGGGATGCATTTTTTAAAATGTTAATTGATTCCTAAAATGTTAATAGATTCTTATTTTGACATGTATTTAGTGTGTTAAATACAGATTGTCTCAAAGATCACTTTATATAAACATACATAGGGAAAATGGGACATTATAGCTAAATGTACCTTTATTTGCTAAATTTTAAAAAATATTTCTCTGTGTTGATGTATAAATGTTAAAATAATATATGAGTTAATTTTTTCCTATTTATGGTGACTTTTGAGACATCTGTGTAGTAATTCTAGGTATATAGATAAAGTCTGTAGTTATAAAAGAAGCAGTTATTCTGAAACTTTAAGAAGTTAAGAGTTTATTGAACTACTGAATCACTTCAAAGATGGAGCACAGGTAATTTTATAGGTTGGCTAATAAACTTTTCTAGTGAAATTACGTGTATAGAAGTACCAAGTTTCTTTAACTAGAGATCTCTAGTGCAAGGAGATACTCCATTTTGTTAAGATTCTGTTCTGGTGTAGGTGTCATATGTTTTTGTTTGCATATATGTTAGGAATATGCCACTAAGACAAGAATTGGGGTCCGGCGTGGGAAAACTGGCCAAGAACTCAAAGAGGCAGCATTGGAACCATCAGTGGAAAAAATATTTAAAAGTAGGTGGCATTTGCCTTTTATCCTGGAGTCTATGGATATGTTTTAAGAGGTCCATGAATAATCTTCTGAAAATACAGGGTGTCCATAAAGTTTGTGTGCAATTTACTATGTTAAACTATTTTAAATGAACTTTATGTCCACCCTGTATTTGCAATCTTGTGTATTTGTTGTGCATTTTCTGCGAAGAAAGGCTAAATTATTACTCTCAGATCTAAGGACCCAAAAAGGATTGGTACTTAGTACTGAATTCAGAGGTTCCCAGTCATTTCTTCTACTGGAAATTTCACTTTCCTTTTTTTTAAAGAAAAAGATTATTAGATAATGTTCCAGTTTAAAAGGTATGGTTTTTGAAATTCATTTGAAGTATGTAGAGTCTTCTTTCAAACATTTACTATCGGTATGTTTCAAGTTAAGAATTAAGTGACCAAAATACATCCTCTTCTTGATTCTGCTGCATAAGCAGCATTTTTATTCTTTGATTCTTTTTTCTTTCTGACCCCCACATAAAGGATCATCTTTGCTAATACCACTTTGGACACAGTGTGGTATGACTGTTGACATTTCTTTCTCATTTTTTACTTTAAGAATGTCATAAGAACACATCCCAACTTTTTATAAAGTAATGTATATCAGAAGGATTTCCACATGTCCAGATATACTGCCACCTCAGAATGGGTGAAATCGAAGGTTAAGCAATGGTCCTTTCCTTTTTGTACTGCTTATTACATCTTTGTTTCAAGGGTTTCCCTTTCTATTGGTCCCTTACTTCGAGGTTGTTTCTTTTTGTCCATAGGCACTAATTATGGCCATTGTGAAGAAACAGTATATGATTTGATTCCCCTCCTAAATACTGTGAAGACCTTACCACCAGCATGTTAATTTAATCAAAGCATGTCATTATTAACCTGTATTTCCTCCTGTGTTTGGCAGTTGATCAAATGGGAAGATGGTTTGTTGCTGGAGGGGCAGCTGTTGGTCTTGGAGCATTATGCTACTATGGCTTGGGAATGTCTAATGAGATTGGAGCTATTGAAAAGGCTGTGTAAGTAAATTGTTCCCAATTTCAGCCTTTAAAACAAAGGTTTGATTTTCTTCCTTATCTTACTCACTTTTGGAATGTTTTGTGTCTAGTCTTCATCTGTGTATACACATGAGTAAAAATAAAATTGCTTCTTGTTTCCTTGACATATATCTGTTCAAACTTAAATAAAAATCTTCTAGCAAGAATATATGTGTTTAAGCAAAGAGAAAATTTTACTTTTTATATATACCAAGTGCTTATAAGTTTTATGTCATTTAATCTTTACAATTATCCAAAGTATGCATAATTATTTCCATGATAAAGGAAATAAGACTTAGAGTAGTAAAATAATTTGTCCCATGGTCACCTACCTGGTGAATGACTCAACCAGAATGCAAACCCATAGTTTCATAAGTTAACCATATTGTGTTTCTTACAGAATTTGGCCTCAGTATGTAAAGGATAGAATTCATTCTACCTATATGTACTTATCAGGAAGTATTGGTTTAACAGCTTTATCTGCAGTGGCAATAAGCAGAACTCCTGCTCTCATGAACTTCATGATGAGAGGCTCTTGGGTGGTAAGTCAGCTGTTTCGTTATCTAAAAAGTTTAAAGATCAAAGATTAGATGAAATATATTGGGAGGGAGAAATATGAAGTGGAAAAACTACTGTTGAACAAGTTTTTGTTCAAATGTATGAATTACAGGTTGAGTATCCCTAATTGAAAATCTGAAAAATGCTCCAAAATGCACAACTTTTTGAGCACCAACATAACACTCAAAGGAAATGCTCGTTAGAGCATTTTGAATTTTTGATTTTCAGATTAAACATACTGAACAAATAATGCAAATATTTCAGATCTGAATAAAAACCCTAAAATCTGAAACACTTCTGGTCCCAAGCATTTTAGATAAGGGAAACTCACCCTATATCACTGCAGCTGAGACTAATCAGGAAATGCATTCTGAGATAAGTCAGCTGTTATTCTTTGCCAAATTTGTGTTCTAATAGCGTCAACGGAGTTAGAAATTAAACGTTGCTAGACAAGGAAGATGTAAATTTATCAGACAGCCTGTATTTTGTAACAGTTTACTAAAAAAAAAACAAATGCAAAATTCTTAGAGGCCAAAGGGAAATACCTAAGCATTCTGTGCTATTTAAAAGTAGACTGTGGCTGGATGTGGTGGCTCATGCCTATAATCTCAGCACTGTTGGGAGGCTGAAGCAGGTGGATTGCCTGAGCTCACAGGTTTGAGACTGGCCTGAGCCAGAGCAAGACCCCACCTCTAAAAATAGCCAGGCAGGGCAGCGCCTGTGGCTCAGTCAGTAGGGCGCCAGCCCCATATACCGAGAGTGGCGGGTTCAAACCCGGCCCCGACCAAACTGCAACAAAAAATAGCCAGGCTTTACAACAGGCGCCTGTGGTCCCAGCTACTCAGGAGGCCGAGGCAAGAGAATTGCCTAAGCCCAAGAGCTGGAGGTTGCTGTGAGCTGTGACGCCATGGTGCTCTACTGAGGGTGACAAAGTGAGAGACTGTCTCTAAAAAAATAAAAATAGCCAGGCATTGTGGCGGGTGCCTGTAGTCCCAGCTATTTGGGAGGCCAAGGCAAGAGGATCACTTGAGCCCAAGAGTTTGGGGTTGCTGTGAGCTATAACGTCATGGCTTTCAACCCCAGGGCAACTGAGTGAGACTCATCTCAAAAAATAAAATAAAATTAGACTAGTGTTGCTACCATGATTCCTTTGCCTCTTGACCTTATACAAAATTTTATATACACCAAATATTTCTTGAGAAATTGTTATTTTAGTAAATACCAGAATATGATTTCAGATGTGGACCCTATTTTTTTGAATCTGGTAGAAATGAAGTAGAGTATACAGGATGTGCAATAAGAGGTAAAAGTACAAAGTTTATTTGCAAGTTTGTTTTGGACTGTTAGGGAAGTTCCACGAAGGAGACATTAATTTCCTTAGGGTTGTTGAAAACTGAGATGTTTTATTTTAGAAGAAAACAGGAGCAGTCCAATTTTACCAAACAGGTTGAACAAAGAAGAGATAGGAAATCCTAATTTTGAAAGCGACTTAACTATGCCTTTAGAGTGAGATTCAGTTGTTTGAGGCCTGGAGTGCCCAGAAGACATGAGTATGTCTGATTGCCAGGATGAGGAGAGTACCTAAGCAGTCAGAGGCCATTAAAGATACCAGGGCATGAAAGTGTGATTTTTATTTGAGTTTTATGAACTAACATGAAAAAGATGTGAAGCAGGTTTACCTTTGTAGGATTTGAAGTGAGAAATGATGAGACGCTGACCTAGAGCAATGAGTGTGTGAGTGGAAGGGAAGGAGAAATGGGAGGGTTTATGTAATACTTATCAATTCCCCACAAAGAGAACCCAAACCCATAATATTTCCACTACATTTTACTTTCCAAAAGGAGAACCAGTGTGTGGTAGCATAGCCATTTGGACACTTTTATAGTCTTAGGATCATGCTTATCCAATGGCTGTCATGAATTTTTTAGCCAGCCCTGAGGTTTGCGAAGGCACAGAAAAAGTATGGTGCATTCTCACTAGGAATGTCAGTTTTAATCAAAGGTAAGTAATTTAAAATAATATTTTTGTAATAAAACATAGTATTATGAAAGATTACATTGTACCTAAAATTTGAGGCCCTAAAATAAGACTGAAAGCAAGTTTTATGCTTGGGCTATCTCCTCAAGCCCCTGTGGGCAAAAGATTCCCTTCCTCCACTGTTAGGGATACTTAAAGAAAATAATTGGGAGACCAAAGACAGGTGCTACAGAGATAAAGATACTGCCTTTTGGAGATGACAGACACACACATATATAGGTAATGTTAAAGTTTGTCCCACGTGCTTTCGGAAGAGAGGAGGCACCTGGCTCTGTTACTGAGCAGCCAAGGTACCTACTAGAAAAAACTTTCAAGACAAGATGACAATTCCTTAATAAGTCAACCAGATAGGGAGAAGGTGTTCTTAGACTCAATGGACAGAGTTAAGGAGACATGAAACTTTGAGGCATGTTCGTAGCCCTACCAGTCCAGTATATCAAGAACGTAAAGTGTAGAAAAATAAAAGGCAAAATGTGAGACTGGATCATGAATCATGAAGGACCTTAAAATTAAAAAATATAATTTCTGTAAATATCCTAAAAATACTATGTTGTGGATTTGTGAAGTCATTTTTAATAACTGTTTCTGCATTGGAAAATGGTGGAATGGAGCTTAGTGTATTAGTGTTTTCACAATCTCAGCAAAAAACAGCTATTATTTTTACCTGTACTTCACATCACAGGTTGAGCAGTCTGATATCCATACATCAGACATACAATACAGATAAACATGGAGGCCTGGCATGTCACAAAGGGGATTACTGACAGCTAGAGGAAGCCTGTCAACTAAAAGCATTGATCACAGTCAATTTTTTCTTAAAAAAATTTCTTAACAGTTTGCCAGACAAAACATAATCTGCTGCCTGACTCTGTCCAAGTTATACTCTCTGCTTTAAATTTCTTGAAGATTGCTTATCACTCTCCTTCCATTGTACACATTCTTGTCATATACAAGGAACATTTAAATGTTATAACAACGGAAGCCTAAAATAGGTAAAGAAGAGGAATGAGGAGCAAGTCAGCCATAAACCTGGAAGGATAGACATGTAAACTTATTTTTCATCTCTTCATGTGCTATGATATTTTTTATTTTTTAGGTTTTCGTTTAGCAAATAAGGAGTTCAAAACAGTGCACTATATACTAACTAGTATGTCTTGACTGATTTTTTAAAGTGCTGTTTACCCTATACCAAAATGTATATTTTAATTAGGATTAGTTATCCTGGGATTCTGAAAAAATTTTATTTTCACCTGTATCTAACAGAAGTAAAATTGTTAAAAGATTATGGTACCAGACCAAGCTCAGGTCATGTACTTGAAACTGTCTGCAAAACCTTATATATGGCAGCAGGGGGCACCCATGTTAACTTAGTGAATACTTTGAAATAACCCAAGACCTCTAATGTGCCAGAAAAATAACAGGATTGAGTTTAATATCCTTCATCTTTTTAAAACTGATTTATTGGAAGTAATTAATTGAAACTTGTGAATTTGTACTTTTGTTTTAGATAATGACCAATTTTTTTTAATGTGTCTTTTCAGACAATTGGTGCAACCTTTGCTGCCATGATTGGAGCTGGAATACTGGTATGGTCAATATCGTATGACCAAAGCCCAGGCCCAAAGCATCTTGCTTGGATGCTGCATTCTGGTAAGTTCTATTTTAAATTGTTAAACAAGGGGCCATGCCTGTGGCTCAGAGGAATAGGGTGCTGGCCTAATATGCTGGAGGTGGGTTCAAACTCAGCCCTGGCCAAAACCTGCCAAAAAAAAAAAAAAATAAACCTGCCAACAAAAATAAATAAAAATAAATAAATTGTTAAACAACCTTGCATACTACCTCTTCTAGGTGACTTTTGGTTGTAATTGTTTATACATAGCTTAATGAAACCTCATTTTCTTCAGTCATTACTAGATGCCTTGTTACCAGACCTTTGCTCTGAAAAGAAGATTTGACCCTAAGGCCACAGACATCCCAAGTATTGAACTTATCTCCTCTAACAGTCTGGGCAGAGATTTTTCTTTTGTGTATTCTGTCCAGTACCAGGATGATTTCTGATCTGATACACATCTCTTAACAATTTTTATTTGATATCTTTAGAAAAAATTTTTTAAATTCTTAGGTTAGAGAAAAATTTGCTAAAAATTTTGCTGTCAAATGCAAAACTGATTGGGAATTCTGATAGAAAAGTCATATGTAATAGAAAATTTTAGCCAATATATTTTCTGTAACAAAAAACATTTTTAAATTGCCCATCACCATGAGATACCAGTATGCTTTATTATTTGATCTAGAAATGTGACTCTTGCAAAAGTGATATGCAAGTATTGAACAACCAGTGTGTGCCTAGTCTATGAGGTAAACTGTTTAAGGATAGGGTAGGTTGTTCTGCTCAGCACTGAAATAATGATTTATCTACTTTTTTTTTTTTTTTTTTTTGTAGAGACAGAGTCTCACTTTATCGCCCTTGGTAGAGTGCCGTGATGTCACACAGCTCACAGCAACCTCCAAATCCTGGGCTTAGGTGATTCTCTTGCCTCAACCTCCGGAGTAGCTGGGACCATAGGCGCCTACCACAACTCCCGGCTGTTTTTTTTTTGTTGTTGTTGTTGCAGTTAGGCCGGGGCCAGGTTTGAACTTGCCACCCTCGGTATATGGGGCTGGTGCCCTATTCACTGGGCCACAGGCGCCGCCTGATTTATCTTAAGATTTTTAATTAAGGAATTTCATCTACCTTTATTAATTACATTATTGATACTTTATTATAATTTTATGAAGAGTTTAAAACTGACAACTAAAATTACCATGATAGCATTCCATATTACACAAAGTAACAGCAGTGTCCTAGAAATTCCTACATTTCAAGATTATCATATCCTTTTTCTCTTCTTTTACTTTATTCCTGTCAGGCAGCAGTAGGGTTTGACCTTGAGATATTTATTCTAAACCTTTTTATCTCAGTTCTTACACAGTTCTCAGTAAGGCTGGGTGTGGTGGCTCATGCCTGTAATCCTAGCACTCTGGGAGGCTGAGGCAGGTGGATTGCCTGAGCTCAGGAGTTGGAGACCAGCCTGAGCAAGAAGAGCAAGACCACATCTCAAAAAAAGAAAAAAAAATTAGCCAGGCGTTATCGCTGTAATTCCAGCTACTAGGGAGGCTGAGGTAAAATGATCATTGCGTCCATGAGTTTGAGGTTGCTGTGAGCTATGATGCCAAGGGCACTCTACCAAAGGTGACAAAGTAAAACTGTGTCAAAAAAAAAAAAAAGGTAAGATCCAAATAGTGAGCTATGTGGGATTTGACAGGAAAAACATAGATTAATGTTTGTGCTTGTGAGTTGTAACTCTTTGACCAGGAGTAGTGTTAATTAATGTTGTGATACAGAATTTGAGGAGCCCAGATTTTGATTGTAGAATTTTGGGGGTAGTGTGACCTAAAAGGAAAACCTTTTTTGAGACCAAGTTTCACTCTGTCAGCCTGGGTAGAGTGTCGTGTCATCATATCTCAGAACAACCTCAAACTCTTGGCCTTGAGAGATCTTGCCTCAGCCTCCCAAGTAGCTGTAATAGGTCTCACTCTTGCACTCAGGCTGCTCCCCAACTCCTGCACTCATGAGTCTACCTACCTTAGCCTCCCCGAGCTGTAGGATTATAGGTGTAAGCCACTGCACTTGGCCTAAAGGGAAAACTTTTTGTAATTATATTAGTTGGACAATAAGATATAACATGTTAGCCCATTTTAGAAGTGGCATTTTCCTTTAGCTTGCTATTTAGTAAATACTTAACAAGGACTTGCTCTTTCTCCAGGTGTGATGGGTGCTGTGGTGGCTCCTCTGACAATATTAGGAGGGCCTCTTCTCATCAGAGCCGCATGGTATACAGCCGGTATTGTGGGAGGCCTCTCCACTGTGGCCATGTGTGCACCCAGTGAGAAGTTTCTCAACATGGGAGCACCCCTGGGAGTGGGCCTAGGTCTTGTCTTTGTGTCTTCACTGGGTAAGTTTTTGTGCTTTGGCAATTGGTTGTTGGTTCATGGTATCCTGAATCTGAAAAACTCAAGTATCCTAATTTATTGAGTCATTTTTTTAAAGTTTAAAAGTTATATGCTAATTTGAATGAATTTTATTAATGTGATGTCATATTGGCAACCATTATTATTGGTTTTACCAAATACATCTAAAATGGGAAAGTTGGTCTGGACAATATGAAACTTGTTCTGATGCAGAGGTCTTCCTATAATGAGGGCATGTGGCCCTTTGGAGGAATGGGTATCATGGGTTTTGAACTAAATTAAGATTAGCCAATATAGATACTCAGATGTCTTTTTACCGCACAGTATACCAAAGAGATTTTTGTTTAGTGCAAGGTTGTTGTTGTTTTGATTTGTTTTGTTTTGTTTGTAGAGACAGTCTCACTTTATTGCCCTTGATAGAGTGCCGTAACATCACACAGCTCACAGCAACCTCCAACTCCTGGGCTTGGGCAATTCTCTTGCCTCAGCCTCCCAAGTAGCTGGGACTTTAGGCGCCCGCCACAACACCAGCTATTTTTCTATTTTGCAGTTCGGCCGAGGCCAGGTTTGAACCTGCCATGTTCGGTATATGGGGCCGTTGCCCTACTCGATGAGCCACAGGCGCCACCCTAGTGCAAGGTTTTTTAATTTTTGTTTTTTGAGACAGAATCTCACTGTTACCCAGGCTAGAGTTCGGTGGCATCAGCCTAGCTCACAGCAACCTCACACTCCTGCCTCAGCTTCCTGAGTGGCTGGGTCTATAGGCATCCACCATAATGCCTGGCTGTTTTTTCTATTTTTAATAGACATGGAGTCTCATTCTTCCTCAAGCTGGTCTCTTGAGTTCAAGAGATCCTCCTGCTTTAGCCTCCCAGAGTGCTAGGATTATAGACATAAGCCACCATGCCTGACCGTAAAGTCCTTTTCTAAAAAAGAAAAAAAAAAAATCTTCATTTCCCGCCCCCCCATTTTTATTTCAGGATCTATGTTTCTTCCACCTACCACTGTGGCTGGTGCCACTCTGTACTCAGTGGCAATGTATGGTGGATTAGTTCTTTTCAGCATGTTCCTCCTGTATGATACCCAGAAAATAATCAAGCGGGCAGAAATAACACCAGCGTATGGAGTTCAAAACTATGATCCCATCAATGCGTAAGTAATTTTTAATGTTCTTACTGTTACGTAAGGACGTTCATGTTCGATCTGTTTTGTTTTATAGCCATTATTTAATTTTCTAGGGCTACTGTAACAGAATATTACAAATTGGGTTGCTTAAAACATCAGGAATTTGTTCTCTCTCTGTTCTAGAGGCCCGAAGTTCAAAATCAGAGCCTTGGTAGGAAAATCTGTTGCATACCTCTTAGTTTCTTGTTACTGCTGGAAATCCTTGGCATTCCTTGGCTTGTAGATGGATCAGTCTTGTCTCTGTCTCTGTCTTCACATGACATTCTCCCTATGTGTCTCTTTCTTCTCCTTTTATGTATGAGTATTTACAGTATATAATAGGGTTTCACTCTGTTGCTCCCACATAGTGCAGTGGCATGTTCATAGCAGCCTCACACTCCTGTGCTCAAATAATCCTCCTGCCTCAGCATCCCAAGTAGCTAGGACTGTAGGCACATATCAGCATGCCGGCTGGTTTGGGGCAGAGGGAGGTTAGATATGGGATCTTGCTGTGTTGCCCGGGCCATCTTCTCCTTTTCTTAAGAGGACTACCAGTCATAGTGGATGAAGGGCCTACCTTACTCCAGTATGACCTCGCCCTAACATATCTTATTTACACCTGCAAAGACTATATTTCTTACTTTGTTGTCTCCCTTTTTTCCCCCGCTCCAAGAGATCTCACTCTGTTGCCCAGGCTAAAGTACAGTGGTGTCATCGTAGCTCACTCCAACCTCAGACTTCTAGACTCAAGCTGTCTTCCTGTCTTAGCCTCCCAAGTAGCTGTAACTACAAGCATGCACCACAACACTCCCCTAATTTTATTTTTTTTTTTGTAGAGATAGCCCCAAATTTTAGGCTGAGGCAGTCCTCCCACTTCTCAAGTATGAGGATTATACATACTTCTAAAAACAGGAAACTCTTCAGTATATAGATTCCAGTTTTGGAGATACTCAGTTTTAGTTGCCGTTAAGTGTTATAGAATAGTGTTTTTCTCTTCTCTTCTTGGCATTTGCCAAAATAGGTTATTTTATTTAAACAGTTTCCTTGAGCTTCATGGTGTCTATCACATTTTGTAAAGTAATTTGTTTTTTTTTTTTTTTTGTCTAAAAATAAAATCTAATGGCTTAGAAGAAATGTTGCTGTAAAGCTTACAGATCTGTAGCAGTTTGGGGAAGTAGGGAAAGCTGGTATATTATACTTTAAAATACCAGACTCTGTCTAACAACTTTTAATAGAGGTGTTTCTTTGGTTTTGTTTTATTTCATTGTCTGTCACCCAGTTTTCTTTGCAAGATACTATACTTAGAGTGTCAGAGAATAGAATAATGATTTTTTTTTTCTGCAGTTTTTTTGGCTGGGGCCGGGTTTGAACCCACCACCTCCAGTATATGGGACCGGCACCCTACTCCTTTGAGCCACAGGCACCACCCTAGAATAATGGTTTTTAAAACTGCCTTTTAACATTGAAAAGATTAGTTTGCTAAAAAGAAAAACTTTTCTGTTTTCTAATGTAGGGCTTCCTTAGTTGGCAGTTAAAGACACTTTAAATTTCCACTTCATATACCTAGGACAAATAATCAGAATTGATTTTTCCTCTTTTCTATGTTAAAAAATAGTTTATCATCATTATTAGAATTGTTTGTGGGGGTGAGGGGTGGGGAAATAATGCAATGAAGAATAATAAAATACATGTATGTAACAATAAAAAAAAAGGAAAAAAAATAGAATTGTTTGTAATGTTTATAATCTCTTTTTCTAGAATGCTGGCAATCTACATGGATACATTAAATATATTTATGCGAGTTGCAACTATGCTAGCAACTGGAGGCAACCGAAAGAAATGAAGTGACTCAACTTCTGGCTTCTCTCCTACATCAGATATCTTGCTTGTTTGATAGGACAGATATTCATTAAATAGTTTGTACAAGCAGCTTTTGTTGAAGTTTAGAAGATAAGAACATAACGTGTTTTAAAATGTTCCAGTAATGTGATGCTTCAGGTCTGCTTTTTCTTCTGGAGAATAAATTCAGTAGTTCTCATCCAAATAAGCACACATGTTTCTCATGTCTGAGTAATTTTAAAATATTTAATGAATGTAAAAACTAAGGTTTGTTCTATGAGAATAGAAGTATTTCATCAATTTTTAAACTTACGAGGTTAAGTAAAAGTTAGCAAACCTGTGTTTGCCTGCATATTTTATTGGATGCAGAATATTGTAAATGATGTGATAAGTGATGTAGAGGTTTGATAAAGGGACCAAAGGGAAGTAAAAGGTCACCTGCAGTCTATTTGTTGAATATCAAGGACTTAGCACTTGGGTGATTGGTGATGAGCCAGTGGGAGACATCTGGGTATTTGGAAACAAGTGATTGTTTTTATGTTTTTTTTATTTATTTGTCTGCTAAACTTAGCGAAAGTGAGCATGAAACAAAGTCACAGGTTAAGGAAGCCTTCTGCTGTTGCTCCTTGGTGCTGTAGCTATGGTCATGTTGACTTATCATTAGGACAGTCCATTGTGTTAATCATGAAAAATACCTGGTGGAATTACATATGTATGAGTTTTACTTTTCAGTCTTCCAAAATTAAATATCCTTAGAACTATTCTCAAGATAAAATACTCAGAGCATGAAATTTATTTGCTTTTCAAACATAAGCAAGGTTAATGATTGCTGAAGTTTTTTGCATATTTATTGAAATAATCTAATTGTATACATGCTTGCTTTTCTCATCTCTTCAAGCTTTGTTGACTCCTTTTTGGCATTTATCAAAATAGGTTATTTTATTTGAACAATTTTCTTGGCTTACACTTGAGAATGTGGGTCTTGGGGGGTATTTTGTTGTGTTTTTTTTAGTAGAGATGGGGTCTCACTCTTGGCTCAGGCTGGTCTCGAACCCCTGAGCACAAAGGATCCTTCTGCCTCAGCCTCTCAGAGTGCTAGGATTACAGGCATGAGCCACTGTGCTTGACCTACACTTGGGAATGTGAAAGCAGTTTTTCTCCTAAGACTATTGGTTTCTTGCATTCCCTCTCAGTCTAAGCACTAAAAAAGCAAAGCAAACCTGGTTCTGTTTATGAAATATGTCAAAGTGTAATGGGCAAAATGCTCCATTAGTTTCCCCTAGCAGAATTTTCTTTGTCCTGCATAGAACTTAACTTTGCTGTGACATTTATAGGTTGATACAGAGAAGTTATTTTTGGAAGTCTTAAACGAGTAGAAGTCTGTATTATTAAGATGATTGCTATTTTTATTTATTTATTTATTTTTTTGAGACAGCCTCAAGCTGTCACCCTGGACAGAGTGCTGTGGCATCACAGCTCATAGCAACCTCCAATTCCTGGGCGCAAGCAAGTCTCTTGCTTCCGCCTTCCAAGTAGCTGGGACTACAGGCACCAGCCACAACGCCAGGCCATTTTTTTTTTTTTTTTGGTTACAGCCGTTGTTATTTGGCAGGCCCAGGCTGGATTCGAACCCACCAGCTCAGGTGTACGTGGCTGGCGCCTTAGCCCGTTGAGCCACAGGCGCTGAGCCATGATTACTATTTTTGACGTATTTATTACAGTAATCCAGAAACTATCATCTGAAAATACATAGGATGCTTATTTTTGAAATAATAAAGGTTCCAGCCACATGATGATTGGTCTTGATTTTTCCTACTGAACTGTATGTATACCATTTGAATAGGTATCGTTTAAGAAAACACCTTAGCATCCTTTTTTTTTTTTTTCTGAAAATAGTAACTAACTTTAATATAAATTGGATTCCATTTTGACCAAAGTACATTACTTAAACATTAATTTTTTTTTTTAATTGAGTCATAGCTGTGTACAATAATTCAGTCAAGGAGTACAGTATGTGGGCTTCACATACAATTGGAGATATTTTCATCAACCTGATTAATATAACATTCATGATATTTTCTCATTTACTATGTGAAAACAATTTTGATCCGTATTTAGAAGTTTTCTCCTGACCCTTCAACTATGCACCACAACTACCTTGAGATATCATCTAACGCCAGTAAGATTAGCCCACATGATGAAATCCCAAAACCAGAGATGTTGGCATGGATGTGGAGAAAAGGGAACACTTCTGCATTGCTGGTGGGATTGCAAACTAATACATCCGCTTTGGAAAGTACACTTTTTTGAAAGAAAAATTCACAAAGCCTTTTAAGTGCTGCCTCTGTTAGACTTTAAAAATTTCAACATTGTCAAAGTGTCCAGCACATGTATAAGGACACATTTTATGGAGATTGTA
>CAUYRH010075000.1:0-16750 GCA_963574655.1 Perodicticus potto
GAAATTGACCTAGACATAGGATATGGGGGTTCCACATTTATTCCTAAGTGTAAAGTGAAGGAGACACCAAGGCACAGGTGTCTCCTCGGCAGTTGTCCAGCCTTTTTGGCTATTGGAGCCTCTGGTGGGGGTTGGAGGTCCCCCTCCTTGCCTGTCATCCAGCCTGCTGGCTTTTCAGCTGCCACAGCACAAATTTTCAAAGACTATAATTTGAAAAGACATTATATATACATTCGACGTATATGGAGGATTATGTCTATGGACAAAACAGTGGGACTGAAAATAAATCTGTCTTCTTAATAAAAAAATTTTTTAAGTTATGACTCAGATGGATTCCATTGTGAAAACTATATTTAATAGCCAAAAAATTTAAAACAATTTACTGATGGTGAGTTTATTAAGCAATGTATGGAAAGCATAGATAGATATAATTTGCCCTGAAAAAGAGGGAATATTTCTAAAATCAGTTTGTCTCACCAGACTATAGCCAGGCGAATTCAAGAAACTGGAAAATCTATTGAAAGAAGTTTGGAGAGCAAAGCTGCTAATTTTAAATTTTATGTTTTAGTAACAGATAACAGCACTGATGCTGTAAATAAGGTTCAATTTGCCACATTTATTAGAGGTATTGATGACAAATACAATGTCTCTGAAGAAATGGCTTTTTCAGTGCCATTAAAAGATACAACAAAATCAAGTGATTTATATGAAGCAGTAAAAAAATGTGAAAACTACTTTCTTTGACCATTGTCAACATCTCTGGTATAGTGATTAATGGTGCCCTGGTGATGGTAGGTAAAAGAGAGGGACTTGTAAAGTTAATAGAAGATGATGCTATTGCCACCCAAAACTCAGGTTTGATGAAGTGTCATTACATAGTACAGTAAGAAAATTTATGAGCAAAAGCTTTAAAAATGGTTAATGCCATGAAAATTATCATTAAGGCTGTGAATTTCATAAGGCCAATGGATTGAATCATCACCAATTCCAGGAATTTCCTAAAAGTATCGATGTTGACTATGGTGACATCATTTCCTTTGTGGAAGTAAGATGGCTAAGTCAAGACCAAATGTTGCAAAGATTTTATGATTTGTGACATGTTATCAAGTCATTTATGGTATCAAAAACCAAATTTGTGCCAGAATTTGGCAATGAAAACTGGCTTACAAATTTAGCACTTTTAGTGGGTTTAACCACTCATTTAAATGGACTAAATGTGTGTCTTCAAGTTGAAAACCAACTTACCAATACAATGTTTCAAATCATAACACATTCCAAATGAAACCAAAATTATGGCAAGCTCAAATTAAGACAAACAATTTTATGCATTGCCACATGTTGGCTAAATATAGTCATATGAACAGCAAAAATATGCAGCCTTGCTTTTCAATTTGATACAAGAATTTGAAAATCGATTTCAAGATTTCTAGGAAAATAATATTTTGGTGCATTTGTGACTCCATTTTCAGGTGACATAAATATGTTACCTGCCAGTTTTCAAATGGAATGAATATAGCTGCAGTCTGACGTTCACCTTCATGAAAATTTTGAGCATGTCCCTTTACTAGACTTTTATAGGTCCTATCTTCCCAAAGAGAAATACCCCTCACTTCACAATCACCCCTTATTCATGTCATCACTTTTTGGCAGCACCTACATTTTCAAGCAACTATTTTTAAGAATCAAGCACATTAAGAGTAAAATCAGAAGCAAAATATCTGATGGGCACCTTGGGAACTCGCTGAGAATTGCAACTACTTCCATCGAACCAGATACTGATGTATTAGTTTCTCAAGTACAACGTCAAATATTCCACTAGTTTTATGCTGCCCATTTTTCATTTACTTTTCTAAGAGAAAATATGTTTAAAAACCAAAGATGTTTTATTCCTTAGATATGTACCTTGTTTATATTAGTGATTTCAAACTTGGGACCTACTCGATGATTCTAAAAGACTTTCTGAACGTGCCGCTGTGTAGTTAGAATTAGTATATGAGGACTTTTGCTTATTTGTGGTGGTGGGTGTCATGAAAGTTATGCATGGATGTTTTTTCTTTGCTCATCAGCTTTTGTTAGTGTTTGTGTATCTAATAATGTGTGGCTGAAACAACTCTTCTTTTTCCAATCTGGCCCAGAGAAGCCAAAAGACTGGACACCCCTGCTCTACAGCTGGTGCATTTTAGTATACAGCATCTAAACCAGGCCTTTAAAAGAGATGTTAAAAATAAAGTCTAATGGTGAGGTATGTGGGGTAAATAACTGAGATAGGATAAATGGGTAGAGGCACAGAAGGAGAAAGAATGGTAGAATATTGACAATTATCAAAGCTGGGTGAGGTGCTCAGGGAGGCTAATTATACTACCTGCTTATTTTGTATATGCTTGAAATTTTCTAATTAAAGGGTTTTAAATATAGATATGCCAACCAGAACTGTTTGGTTACTATTGATCTCTTTTATCTCTTCCATCACTGACTATGGTCATATTTAATGTAACTAAATAAAACCTTTATTCACATCTACACTGCGCACCTATTGTGGCTGATGCCAAATCTGGGAATAAAAGAAAGTCCTCAAGGAAGCAGGTGGGTAAATCAACACACAGCTAATTACATTTTATCCTTGTTTAAAATCCTTTGGTGTCTTTGAGGGAAAACTTCAAACTCTTTGAAAGAGTATTCATTGGACGGCACCTGTAGCTCAGTTGGCAGGGCACCAGTCACATACACCTAGAGTGGCAGGTTCAAACCCGACTCAGGCCTGCCAAACAACAATGACAACTGTAACAGAAAATAGTCAGGAGTTGTGGCAAGCACCTGTAGTCCCAGCTACTTAGGAGGCTGAGGCAAGAGAAGCGCTTAAGTCCAAGAGTTTGAGGTTGCTGTGAGCTGTGACGCCACGGCACTCTGCCGAGGGCAACATAGTGTGACTCTGTCTCAAAAACATAAAAAAAGGATTCATTACTTCTCATAACTTCTTACCTTATCTCACTGATCTTCCGCTCATCTCACTCAATATTTGCTCATGTCATCCAGAATAGGCATTCTGAACTACTTTCACCACAAAGAATTTTCCATAAACATTACACCTTCTTGACCTTACACATATTAATCTCTGCTCTAGAAAGAGCCCCCATTCCTCCTGGTGTCCTGGCTAATTCCCATTCATTTCATCACTGTTCTGAAAGACCTATCCTGCCAACCCTCGTGCTCTATGGCACTGGGAACAGCTCAAAGACTACAACTGTGCCCTGTTTATCTTTTTCTTCTCATCACCAGCCCAATGACTGCAATGTAGTAGATGTTAAGATTTGTATTTAATTAATCGATGAATAATTGCAGGCAAAATGCTAAAGACATGGGCATATTAAACTGTCAAAGCATCAGAGTTTCTTAATATGGAGCTCAAATTGGAGCTCAAAGCCAAGTTAACTAAAATGAATTAAAAATTAGGACTTTAGGCCCCAGGAAGACATTGCGGTAGGGGGTACAGAGGTGATTGAAAAAGACAATGCTCCTGATGTCATATAGATTACATCCTATTCACCACTTTTCTATCAAAAGTCAAACACTGCTAAGAGCAGTACAGTTCAAGTTAAGTATCAATTAACAATGTGTACAGAATGAAAGAAGAGGGGGAAGGTGAAGTTAATTGCAGGACAGGTCCCTGAAAGGGAAAACCGGAGGGCACTAAGCCTTGCCCGTGTCATTGCTGGACCTACGCTGGTCCTAGGTAGACACAGTGAGGTATTAAGATGGGAACAAAGGTGGTATCACTGCCCCCTCTCCTACCAATGGCTCACGCTCTCTGTCCCTACCCACTTCATCCAGTTAGAAAGCATCCTCTAAACTAGCAGGGACAGTAAAAACAAGGATTGGTAACCTCTAAGACGCCATCAGTCACTGGAAAGAAAATAGAAGAATCAATTCTGTTTGACTTTGAGCAAACAATCCTGCTACAATGAGATAGGAAGACAGTGGTCCTTAAGAGTCCAAGTGGCTATTGAGTTCATAGCAGTGACTGCCCCTGACACCTCTCAGCGATGGCAGTCACTCACAGGACAGTCAATAACACAGGCCCTGGAGGCCGAGACCACTGATCCTGTAAAGAAGGAAAATGTGCTGCTCTTCCAGGCTCATGGAAAAATCAACAGAGCAGCAAGAGTCAGGTAAAGAAGATGACTTCTCTACCCAACGACAGATGAAGGAACAGAAGCCTGGACGAGGCACCACAGAAGGCAAGTGGCTTGTTGTGCACACAGATGTGCTGGTCAAGTTAAGCTTCCTAAGCTGTTAACAGAAATGGAGTTCAACATCTAGAGTCCTGCCACTGTGAGACGTGTCCTATCTAACTCATTTCTTTTCATCCTTATGAGCACTTACCAGGTTCTCATTCATGTTTCAGTAGACAAGGAAACGGGAGCTCAAAGCCATGTTAACTGGTGAGCAGCAGAAGCAGAACCTCGGTTCTCTGGTTTCCAGTCTCAGGTGACCTTCGTCCCGGATATGAGTCCACCAGTGGGAAACTTTCCACTTTCCCTCTCAGTTCCCCTCTTCTAACTGGCTCACCCTCGGCCTTGTTTCTATCCCCTCCTATTTTATAGCACCCTAGTGGAGGTGTTTTTGAGCTTGGGCAGTAGAATCAGACTGCCTGGGTCTAACGCCTAGCTTACAAATTCCCACCTGTATGACATTAGGCAGATCATTTTACTCACTGTGTTTCTGCTTCCTCTTCTGTAAGAAGAGAATAACAGCTCTATTCCTCTCCCTTTCCATGATTTCTGCCTGCCTGTGCCCGGTGCACGTGCTGACGCCACCTTGGCTAACAGTGGGCAGGCCTGACCCAGCCTTCCTGCCCCTGCCCCTGCCCCTGTCACCCTTGCAGCTGAGGGGGCTGGTTGAGGCCCTAGCTCTCCCCAAGGATAGATAGTTCAAAAACACATTCTTTGAAACTGCTTCAGACTGGAAAGCAGGAGGGCTTTGCTGAGGGATTGCAGAAGTCAGGGAACATGAGATTTATAGCCAGTCCTGCTTCCTCTGAGGCCAGGGACCCCAGGATGCCTCAGGAATAACAATGAGCTCCTCCCAAACCCCCCCCCCTTACAGGAGGGCTGGATGCTGACAAAATTAGCCAGTGTTTCAGGCTAATCAAAGCATGTTAACCTGCCCCTTCCTGCCTCATCAGTGACAAAATGCAGTTTTCCTTCAAGACAGTCCCCATCTCTTCAGAAAAGACCTCCCGCACACATTTACACAGACACAAACCCACACACACTCACACACCTGACTGTCCTCTAGTCCCAGACATTCTCCCTAAAAGTGCCACGACTTTGATGACCAAGATTGTGGGGAGTGAAGAGTTGGCCATGCCCAAATTGACTTCAAAAATGCCTTTAGTCAAATAATTCTTTAAAAAAATAACCCAATGCTTTTAAAGATAAAACATTCAAAAAGTAAAACAATCCCACAACTCTCTCTCTATGCGAGTGTATACTATAAATCTCCATGTGTGTACACACTGTGTATTTCTGTGTGTGTGTGTGTATGTATAACATGAGGGCTTTAAAAATAAAAATCCCAGAGGTTCCCTTAGCACCTTCTGCATTTCACTGCAGGAATTATCGCAAAACTCAAGGTGCAGACAAAATGGTGAATCTGACCAGGAGAGAGGCAAGTCGGGGCATGGGGAATGAGTGTGCATGACACATTGGTGTGGAGTCCTGCCCACTAGTGTTACTTACCCATGTTCCTGGGCCGTTCACAACAGTAAATATTGTGCTTCTGAAACTCTGAAAATATTTCTGTCTGTGATGGCAGCAGATAAACATCTTGAAGGCTGGGCTATTTGTCTTTAGTGCCCAGGCACCCGGAAACCCAGCCCAGTGACTTCCACCCCTGAGAAAGCTCAATCAAATTCTACCTAAGACCAGTGAGTCCCAGCTATATAGAGATCTCTGATAGTCACAGTGCACACAGCCGTTTCAAACTCAGATAAGACCAGAGCCAGGAAATAATAACATACAGGTGAACCAGCCCTCTGAGAGGTACAAGTGGATTCCACACCAGCTGATGGCTGCTTAGTGGAAACACAAGCCTAACATATCAGAATGCTCTGATTGTCCAAAAGAAGTGGAGAATAACCCATGATTGTCAAAAACTAATTCAACTTTTAAAAAAATCTTCAAGAAGCTCAAATAAAACATACCTGTGGGCACCCAGTTTGTAACCTTTTGCCACAAATGGTCCAAGTGCTCAATCTGATGCGAGAGTTTCCTGACATCTGAGCACCTCTATTCCACTATCTGTAAAATGGCGATAACTCTAATATCCTCATAAGATCGTTAGGGGGATTAAATATATTGCTACATGGAACTGTGTGAGCTATCTGCCACGTATTATGCACCATTTTTATTATTATTCAGAATTATATATGCATGCATTTGCCTAGATCCATTTGAATGCAGTGTGATTATAATGAAACACATAGCAGGTGAGTCATAATCTCCAAGTTTGAATGTATTATCTCAATAAAGAACCTCCTCCATCCCTCAAGTTATAGTGGAAAAGATCCATCCTGTAAATTCACAATTCGTGACTGTAGAAACCAAGGCAGATAGAAGTCAGCTTTACTCAGGTTCACGAAGCGTTATGGAAATAGAGAAGTGTCTTCCTCGTATCAGCCGCAGGTATCTGAAGTGCCTCCAAGTCTCCCTCATGGGTCTCCATGCCCTCACTGTGCCAAAAAGGCAAGGTTCATGAAGGCAGGGAGCAGCGCAGCCTGCAAGGAGGCTTCGGCTGTGGGCAGACTGTCCCTTTGTACTCAGGCTGTCATCTTTCAGGCTAATCTGTGCAGCTTCACTAAAGGCATCCCACTCAGCATCACTTAAGGACACGTTTTCAAATTGGATCTGGCAAAAATAAACAGCCTGAAAACACAGGAATCCACACTCCAGAGTCCTTTCTGAAGCCCGGGTTCTCAAATCTTACATAACTGCCCCTTGTTTCTCAAAGTGTGGTCCTGAGGCAGCAGCAGCAGCCCTATGAGACCTGCTGAATGGGAATCCTCACCCCCAGGAGAATTGTGTGTGCCTTAAAGTTGAGGAGCACTGTTAGTCTACTCATCTCTGTTATTTCCTGTATTTTGTGTGTGACTGGGGAAGGAAATAAGGAAAAAAGTTCACCTGAGATGTTACAGGAAGTCTTTTTCTACCTTAACTCGTCCCAAAGACCAAAAAATAATGTCAAAACCAACACTTAGCATCTGTTCAATTATATACACCTAAGGATTCCAACGTTCCAAAGAAACATAAGTTTATCCTGGCCCAGTGTGCCAAGAGTTACTTTCCGCTGAGAATGACTGGTGTGTCACTGTTGGTCAGCACGGCTGCTGAGACCTGTGGCTTATGCCTTCCAGGAGAGCCAGTGAGCACATCACATTGTTAAGATGGTCACAAGATTGAAGCAAGTGTAACAGGAGCCAGTGCAGACTAAAAGACTCTTGGGCACCAGTTGGAAGAGGAAGTCACTTTATTCACTAGCTAGGAGACTCAGCAGACTAGTGTCCCCAAAACCGGACACACCAATTCAATTTCTGGCCTTCCTTTTATACAATTTTAGGGCATGGGTGCATGTGAAAATCTCGTGATTCAGGGAAGTTCAGGCTGGCACATGCCCTTGGTGCATGGCCACCCAGCCTCAAAGACAACAGAAGGTCAAGGAAGATACAAGGTTACTACACAGGCTCAACATACATCCTCTGAAGAGCATGTAGCTAACAGGAACATCTGCTGCAGTGGGGGTTGGCATTAATAGCTTCGTACCTATGGCAGACTGCCTGGCTGATGCCTGCACAGAGTGACGGGGGCAGAGTCTAGTTGTGCTTCACTCCCCTGCCTCCCAAGGTACTCAGGTGGCTAATTGGCCAGGAAATACCATTGACAGCCTTGCTCATCCCCAAGGGATGACAGAAGCAGGCAGGTAAGCCAGTCTTATTGTGAAAATGAGTATAAGAAGGAAAGAAAAGAAAGAAGATGAGAAGGAGGAGAAAAGGAGAAAAAGAAGGAAGGACCTAAAAATCATCCTCAGGATTTTTCCTTGCACCTCTCATTTCCATCCTTTTCTATTTCTAGCTATTGAGAAGTCCGTTCTTCCATGAGCGACCCTGAGCTAATCATAAAGCCGAGAGAAGCAGCCTGTCAATGAGCTTCTTAGAGGCAGGTGAGGAAAGAAAGACACGGGGTTTTAGGATTTGGAGACCCTCTTCACATGTGGAAAAACTCTGTTAAGTTTATTCCTTCACTTGGTTAGACCCCAGGCAGGCAAACTCTATTTATTTAGTGAGGCTGTCTACTCCCAGCCTTGCATTGAGGCAAGGAAAAGGCTAGGTGTGGGTCCTATACACTGACCCACCCTTCACTGTCCTGCCCACGTGGCTGTACTAGCTGGTACAGCCAGAATAGTGGCTGTCACTACTACTGTGACCAATCATCAATGAAACCCGATGGTTCACCTGGTAAGGAAAACCCTAAAATCCACCTTCTCGAAGAGATTTATAAAATCAGCTCATCTACGTTTCAAAAATTGTCCTAAATTTTGCTCCAAGTGTTCTGCTTTTGTAGGTACTATAGATATTCCTGAGAAACATTCAACACGTACACACACACTACTTGTTTAACAAAACCTCTTAGAGAAGCATCCGTAAAAATCCAGTTAACCAGAGCTCCTCCGGCCATGGTGTGTCTGAACCACAGCACTCTGGTTTTATTCTTCGAGTTCCTTGGGTGTCGTAGTGCTCAACAAATATTGTTTAAAACCCTGTTTGTGTCTAGCACTGTACTAATTAACATAACCCAAGTCATTAATGATCTTAGCAAAAAAGAATTAATTAGTTGTATTAATTTTGTGTGATTTTGCAATTAGTATGGAGTATCTGTGTAACACCAGTTCAGCACAGAACACACACAAACAGGCTGAAAACTAAAAATATAACATGTTCTATATGATAGTAATTTTTCTTTTAATAATTGAGCCTCCAGGAACATTTTCCACAGAAGGCATTGTCTCTGTCCCATAAGTCATTTAAATTGAAGAAAAGGCATTTGTCAGCTCAACAGGGGCCCAGAATGCATTAGTCCCTTGCAGGAAAACCAAGGCTCTTCTCCGCCTGGGAGTTAGCAGAATGTCAAGGTCTCCAGAGAACTTTGCTGTGCATGAACCATTGTTTCCCTCACAACATCTTAACGCGACTCTTCTGGATGATTTCCTAACTGATCATGAGGAGGGAGCCTCGTTCACAGACCCCTGAGCAGAAAGCACCAAGAGCAAGGATGACCCTTCAGTGCTCCCTGGCCAGCTATTCCCCATCTCAGCCCTCTTGGTTTCTCTTTAACACAAACCACACTTTCAAGCTACTTTATTTGTACATCAGTTTATTCATTGAGTGATTGCTACGTCCCCCTCCTCCCTGCTCCCACTGAAAACTCCAGGAAGCCACCAATGACACCTCTTGTTTCCTTTTTTATCTTCAGTACTAGTGTCCGGCCCATAACAGGAAGTCAATAAATAGTTTTGGATTTTTTAAAAGATGTTTGTTCTGGCGAAGCAAATCAGTGCTGAGAAGAAGACAAGACTTCACAAGACTGCGCCTCCCTCCTTTTGTTGTCCAGGCCCCAGGTAAGTGGGGGGGGGCGCTGATGAATGAGGCAGACACCATCTCTGCCCCTCAGGAAACACTATCTTGTAATCCAGCAACCAGTTATTGCTGTAGTTAAAGCTGAGAAGCCAAAACACTTCACATAGGATCAACTTCCCCAAATGACATCATTGTCAAATGCATTCGCTAAACCCTTCCAGTGAGTGGCACATTCTTGATGGTTTGACAAGAGTCTGAAAAGAACAACTCTTAGTCACTGTTCTAAGATGTCACAGCATCTTTCTTGAAACGGAGCCTTGTCATCCGCCCTGCAAAGGATTGGAGCGTCAGGGTCAGGTTTCCAAGGTAAACCCTAAAACACAGTGCTGGAAACAAAGAGCCCTCGCCCTTGTTATTTCGAAGCTCTCACAGCCCAGCTCAGCCCCTGCAGGGCAACTCACCTGTTAGTGAACAAATTAAGAAGCGTTTTCCTAATTCCTGACTTTATAAATAATTCTTCAATGCCTAGAAATGAAAATAAGAGAGGACAGCTGTGATTTCATACATGCAGCAATACACTTGGAATTCATGGGACTTACGGGAAGAAAAAAACTAAGAGCGCATCCAAAAACTAAATTTGAGGACTTTTTAAGTTTTATAAGAATACTGATATATAAAGACATACGAAAAAATATGTTGAATGTGTACATTATTGCATATTCCTTCGAAGGTTTGCTTTTTCTTTTACTAAACTACTGAGAGTAATTCCCTCACTGGACCAGACTTAGCCTGTATTTTCATTTCTAAATTATAAATGGAAATAAATGCTTTAAGGAATCTATTTTTTTCCCACTCTTCCCTGGCTTTAGCTCTCCAGTTCTGTTCAGGTCAGGTTACTCCCATAGTCAGAGAGGAAACTGGGCATGCTCTGTAGACTGAAGGGTTAGGTACTGCAGATGTGACCAGCGGATTTGCTAATTTGGCTGAAAGACATATAAAATCTTCTGACAAGACATTTAAGTGAAATCCTACAAGTTCACTAAGAGGAAAACATACAAGATGAGCAAAACAATCACTGAGAAGGAAGAGAACAGCAATGGTCCTGACTCTGTCATTTCCAGGCAGAAAAATGGATTTAACATTCCAGAACAATGTCTGGTTGACTAAGCCACTGAACTGAGAAGGTGACCAGCAGAAGCCGCTAGTGTGTTCAGCCCCCCCATTTTTGAGCATGTCCCCCTCTCTGTCTCTGTGAGGATAAATACCCTGACAAGAAGGTAAATATGGCAATGTCCTCTGATACATGAGGCTGTGCTAAAATAGCGCAGTTTGAAACTCATCTAAAAATTCATTTCCTGGAGAAAAAAATGAGCAATTTTACTAATTTCTCTGTGCCCCAGTTTCCTTGGCTGTAAATGTGGATAATGATCGTGACTACCTCTATGAGGTGGTTGAAAAACTTAAATGTAAAGCTCTTAGAAGGGAGTGCAGTGCACAGAAATGGTATGTGCCTGATATCATGGTGATGAGATGGCAGTGGTGATGACAACGATTGCAATTCTCTTTGTTGCAAGAAAGCACTTCCCTTGAAACCTTCAGTGCCATAAAGAGATGAGACATTGCTTTTTAACCCTAGGCATTGTGTAGATTGTATTATTGGCCTCAATTCTCCGCCTCCTCCTTGTCTTAAATAGTCTGGCTCATGGAAGGGGGTGTTGGAAGTGCCACTGTGCCGGTTCCCTATCTGGGCCTTCAGGGTCTTTGTGTGTGTTGCTTGCCCTCTTGCACCTCAATGACAACATGCACCCTGGAATCTGTTGCCTGATGGAGATTCAGACACGCACGAGGTAGGCATGGACCATACACCTGTGCTTATTACTATACGCCATTGAGATTCTGCGACTATCTTTTGCTCAGCAATAGCTAACTCAGCCATATTCTCTATCTTTGTGCCAATAAGAGAAATAAACAATGAACATAATATAGAATAAAGCCATAGCTATAAGTTGAAGATTTTGTTTAGCTATAATTGTGTGTGGTGCCCAAACTTACAGTATCTTTATTTTTAGAAATAATTTGGTTTAACCTAAATATTCTATAGTGCGTATATTGTGATCTTTATTTTAAATACATTCATTTATCAAGTATTAGAAGAGTTCCTTAAAATAAAATAAGAGATTTTTAAAGAGCCTGTCACGTAGGTGGCACTCAATAATATTTGCTAAAAATGTTATTGAATAAAGAAAAAAATCAAGCAATATTTTATATTTACATACTATTGGAAATAATTCCGAGTGTTTCATACTTTTTATTTACTCACATTTCAGCCATAATCAATATTATGCATGATTTTTATCTGTTCTGTTTTTATAGTCAGACTGCTGTGCATAAAGAAAAATGGCCAGATACTTTATGGATCTTAAACAAGACATGTTCCATTGCAGGGAAGTATCTAAAATCCAGAATTTCTGTTTCCAATGGCTTCTAAAATATTACTTCTGTGTATGTTGAATCCAGGTATGAATAGATTACTGATAGGAAAGTACTTCACCCTCTTCTAATGGAGATAGGTCACAAGGCAGTAGGCCAGCCGGTACAAATCCTACACGGTCATGATGTGGAATGAATCTAAACATCAATTTTCTTTCACAAAACGTATTTGTGCCTGTAGATATCCCCCAAATCAAAACTCATTGGTAATGGTGGAAAACAACTTAGTTAATAAATAGAACTGTAGATTTATGTTGCTGTCATTACATCTCAAATTAGTGCTATTGCCCCATTCTCTAGGCCCAATTTATATTTAATAAATGTACTAAAGAAAAACATCTTGTTCTATTTCTTGAAATCATTTGAGCCATGCTTTCATTACATTGTTTCCTCATTCAAATGTATACCTGTGTCTTTGTCAAATCTCAAATCTCAGCAACCCCCCTGTTGCTTGGCTTAAATGGATGGTCTCAGGCTGGAATTTGTTGCTTACAAACACATGCTGATTTTTCCACTTTCAGTTGCCATAAAGAGGTTTACTATTGTGAAAAGAGCAACTGTTGTCATAATTCTTTCTCTCAATGAGCATAAAGTGCATCCATTTTAGTAACCATGGTTATTTCCAAAACTGTATCAATTTGAATTAGATGTGTTTCTCCTTTGTTAAGAAAAAGGAACTGAGGAGCATTCACTTCCACGTGTACATTTCATTTTTAACCCAACAATGCCTAGTCTCGAATAGGCATTGATGTACTTTTCCCATAATTTGCAGCTTGCTTTTCTCTTCAGAAACATAAAAAACTATCAGTTCAAAACCTATGCTTCAGTCAGGCAGTATTAACTCTTAAAACACGCATATATATGTTCATATTGTTCGTGGTGATAGATCATGAAAGTCAACCCAGATTTCTCCCAACCCCTAGGTACCTGGGTGACCTTCACCTATGAAGCTTCATACTGGGAAGTCAGTGGGGAAAAGGAGCAGATTAGAACATAGCATTGGAATAACTAAGGCTCTTCTCTCCCCAAATCAAGATATTTACTCTTCTTTTCCTTTATTCCCTATCCTTCCCTGCAGAAGACTTTTACCAGATTGGCTATAGTATATAATACAACCATTGCTGAGTGACCTATTCTGACACATGGTTGTGGAGCCAACACAATAAACACATCAGTCCATGCTGCAGCCAACAATCATAGGAAACGAAATACAGCAGATGAGCAAAGAGGTAGAAAAACCTCTATTTTTATTCCAACTAAGCAATTAAAACATCCTTTAGTTTCTTGTTATAGCAGTTTCTAAATCTAGACACTAGACATAAAAACTGAAAACTGATACCTTAGTGCCCCTGATTGAAGTGGCACATTCCTTATTAGGATTTAAGTGCAATGCTCTACAAATAGCTATAATCTTTTGCTAATTTTAAATATTTTCTCAAACCTAGTCTTAGTTTACCCCTGAAACAATCTCCATTAAAAGTTGCTGTCAATGGTTGGTGCACTTTATAAATAAAGCAGCTGAGGGTCCAATATAAACTACCTTCTAAGATTAACTTCTTCACTCTCAAAGCAGTGATTTTTCTATATTGCCAGCATTTTTCAAGTTCTATAGAAAATAATTGTGTGGGATCCTCTGTGAAAGAGGGGTGCTATGATATGAATGTTGATTTCCCTCCCAAAATCATATGCTAGAACCCAGTACCCAATGTGATAGTACTAAGAAGTAGGGCTTTTGGGAAAGTAACTAAGTCAGAAGGCCTCCCCCCTCATGAATGGGGTTATTTTCCTCCTAAAAGAGATTGAAGGGAGCTGCCTCACCTCTTCTACCATGTGAAAATGCCATCTTGGAAGCAGAGACCAAGCCCTCACCAGACACTGAATCCTCAGCTGCCTTGAAATTGGACTTCCCAGCCTCTAGAATGGTAAGCAATAATTTTCTGTTGTTTCTAAACTATCCAGTTCATTTGTTGTACCAGACCAAATGAACTAAGATAGGTATTACACAATGTACATTCAGATCCTAAAGCCTTGAGAAGTCCCTAAATAAAAAAGCTATATACATTACATATTATCAAAATTCCTAAACAAGATAAACCACAGACTGGTAGAAAATACTTGTAGGAGACTTACCTGATAAAGGACTTTTAACCAAAATATACGAAGAATTCTTAAAACTCATTGATAAGAAAAGAAACAACCCAATTAAAAATGGGCCAAACACCTTAAAAGATACCTCACTAAAAATACATATATAGATAGCAAATAAATATATGAAAATATGTTCCACATCCCATGTTATGAGGGAAATCAAGTAAAAACAATAAGATACCACTACATGCCTGTTAGAATGGTCAAACTCAAGGGAGGGGCAAGATGGCCGACTGGAAGCAGCTTCTGACAGAGGCTCCTGTCCAAAAGGAAATATAACATTCAGAAACTGCCCAGTTGAGCTGAAGACTGAGAGCCCAGCCGAGAGAGAGAGAAGTGATAGCCACAGGTCACCTCTGAGGCAAGCTGCGAAGTCCTGAAACCAAGCTTCAGGCAGAAAAACTGAACTAAATTTTCCGATATTCTGAACTTCCAGGACACCCTTCCCCCCTTACCTGATGTGCCAGAAGCCTGACCTCTGCTGAAACTGAGGAAGGAGGACTCCAGCAGTGCCCACTGTCCCTATCGGCAGGATGAGGCAGCCGCCAGGTAAGAGACTCAAGGCTCCACCGAGCCCCAGCCAGCCCCCAGGACAGGGATGCTGCCGGGCCCCACACGTGGTTCCGATCTGTGCCTCACTGGGCCTCAGCCTGCCACCTGCAGTGGCCAGGAACTTGGCCGGGACCCCTGCCAGGCCTTGGCCTGTGCCACCAGTGGCCAGGAACTCCGCAGGGACTTCCGCCCCCCTGATTTGCACCCCACTGGGCCTTAGTCTGCTGCCAGCAGCAGCCAGGAAGTCCAGGGACTCTCCCGTGATGCCAATCTGTGCCCTGCCAGGCCTCAGCCCACTGCCCACCAAGACCCTTGCACATCTGTGCCCCAGGCCAGACGCCCACAGTGACCAGGAACTCCACTCTGCCGGGACCCACACGTAGCCCCTATTCGCACCCCGCCGGGCCTTGACCCACTGCCAACAGCAGCCAGGAAGTCCACTGGGACTCCCTCCCAGGGCGATCTGTGCCTGGCCCAGCCTCGGCCCATGGCTGGCCAGGACCCTCACCTGGCTCCAATCTGTGCCCCAGGCCTGCTGCCCACAGCAGCCAGGAACTCCACACCACTGAGTCCCCTGTGTGGCCCCAATTGGCACCCCGCTGGGCCTTGACCCACTGCCAACAGCACCCAGGAAGTCAACTGGGACTCCCTCCCAGGGCGATCTGTGCCCTGCCCGGTTTCAGCCTGCCACTGGCCAGGACCTCCATGTGGCTCTGATCCATGCCCTCCAGGACTCGGCCCTCTGCTTGCAGCAGTCAAGGACTTTGCCTGGCCTACTGTGGCCAGGGACCCCAATGGGAACCCCACTCCGGGCCTTCGCCTGCCACCCACACCAGCCAGGGGCTCTGCCAGGAACCTGCCAGGGCTCTGCCTGCCTGCCTGGGCCAGGAACACTGGGAGCCACACAACCCGTCTCCACCCCTACCCGCTCTGCCTCTGTAATAGCCCTGCCTGTCTAGCGAGAAACCTAGGAGGCTGCGCAACCCATGCCCTCCTTCCAGAGCCCTACTCCCAGCCAGAGACTGCTGGAGGCACGGGCTCCCTTTGCACAGGCCAACGGGTGCCCCATCCCACACCCTGCTGCTTGATGCAGGCATGCCACACTCCGGAGATGCTCCTGCAGCCAGAACTCCCTGGGTGGGGCAGTCCCAGAGGAGCTACACAGGGTCATTCCCTACAAAGATCCAGTAACAACAGAGTGATCCTGCAGGGGTCTGATCTGGGAGAGACACCTCCCCAACTCTGAGGACAGTCATAGGCAACAGTGAAAAATAATCATGAGGCGGAATCAATAGAAAAACTCTGGCAATATGAATAATCAGAGTAGATCAACTCCCCCAAGGAACAACAAGGTAGATACAGCACAAGATCCCTTGCATAAGCAAATGGCTGAGATGTCAGAAGTTGAATTCAGAGTCTGGATAGCAAATAAGATCAGCGCAGTGGAGGAAAAGATCAAATTAGAATTTCAAGCAGTAATCCGAAAGATGTCTCAAGAACTGAACAAATTCAAAGACAAAATGACCAAAGATTTTGACACTTTGAGACAAGAAGTTGCAGCCCTCAAAGATCTGAGAAATACAGTAGAATCCCTCAGTAACAGAATGGAGCAAGCAGAAGAAAGGATTTCTGACATGGAAGACAAAGCTTTGGAACACTCCCAAACTTCCAAAGAGGTAGATAAATGGAAGGCAAAAATGTATCATTCTCTCAGACAGCTCTGGGACAACTTGAAGAAAACCAATATTTGCCTTATAGGGATACCTGAAAATGATGAAGTGGTGTCACAAGGCACAGAGTCTCTTCTTTATGAGATTATGAAAGAGAACTTTCCAGTCAGGCACATGATAATTAAGTTCACGAAAGTTAATATGAAGGAGAAAATTCTAAAAGCAGCCAGATGTAAGAAATCCATTACCTACAAGGGGAAGA
>CAUYRH010075001.1:0-19758 GCA_963574655.1 Perodicticus potto
TTGTTTATTTTTGAGACAGAGCCTCCAGCTGTCCCCCTCGGTAGAGTGCTGTGGCATCACAGCTCACAGCAACCTCCAATTCCTGGGCTCAAGCGAGTCTCCTGCCTCGGCCTCCCAAGTAGCTGGGACTACAGGCGCCCGCCACAACGCCCGGCCATTTTTTTTTGGTTGCAGCCGTCACTGTTGTTTGGAGGCCCGGGCTGGATTTGAACCCATCAGCTCAGGTGTACGTGGCTGGTGCCTTAGCCCGTTGAGCCACAGGCGCCGAGCCATCTAGATTTTTATATTGGGGTAATGTAGTTAAAAAGAAAGCAGCCCCTCTCCTGGGCCCTATTGTGTGTCACATCCTTGTTGCGTAGGGTTAAGGGACAGTGAGGGGAAAATGCAGGTGTCACTTTGTTGTGATGGGTAGGAAGGCCCCTCACAGCCTCAGTCCTGCCTCAGGCTGTCCTCGAACCCTGGGCAGAGAAAGCCACCTTTCCTTGTCTTGGGATTCCTGACAGCCACCTAGCGGTGGGAATAGGCAAGGACTGCGACCACCGGCAGGTTGGCAGGTGGCGAGCTGCTCGTCACCGCCGCCGGGCCGCACGCGCGCGTGGTTCCGGGTGGGTGGAGGGGGGGGACCAGCTGCACCAGGCGGAGAGTCTCTAATGTAGAAGAGTGGCCTGCTGTCTGGGCAGGTCGCTGATTTTTTTTTGGCCGGGGCTGGGTTTGAACCCGCCACCTCCGGCATATGGGGCCAGCGCTCTACTCCTTTGAGCCACAGGCGCCGCCCCCGAGGTGGCTGATTTTCCAATGCTGAAATACCAACAAACAGTAAGACATAGAAACAGAGAAGCGTTTAAACCCAGGAGTTTGAGGAAAAAGAAAAGAGAAACAGAAACGTGCCATCCTTAAAAACACCCCCAAGAAACCTATTCAAAATTAACGGAGATCTGGGCCGCGCCTGTGGCTCAGTGAATAGGGCACGGACCCCATATACCAAGGGTGGCGGGTTCGAACACGACCCGGCCAAACTGCAACAAAAAAATAGCCGGGCGTGGTCCCAGCTACTCTGGAGGCTGAGGCCGGAGAATCGCCTGAACCCAGGAGTTGGAGGTTGCTGTGAGCTGTGACATCACAGCACCTACCGAGGGTGATAAAGGGAGACTGTCTCTACAAAAAATAAATAAATAAAATGAAAAGTTCTTAGACTTTGCCAGAGGCTTCAAAGATCATATCTTTGGGTAATAAAGGGAAACTCTGGCTCTACAAAAAATAAATAAACAAATAAAATAAAATAAAAAGTTCCCGGACTTTGCCAGAGGCTTCAAAGATGATATCTTTGGGTGATAAAGGGAGACTCTGGCTCTACAAAAAATAAATTAATTAATTAAATTAAATAAAAAGTTCCCGGACTTTGCCAGAGGCTTCAAAGGTGATATCTTTAACGATGATGAATGTGGACTCTTTTCCAAAGAAATACCTAACAAGAACCTCTTCACAAAAAGGGTGACAAATGTTAAGAGTAGAAAACTTTCTTTCTTTATTTCTTTCTTTTATTTTTTGAGACAATCTCACTTTGTCACCGTTGGTAGAGTGCCAGTGGGGTGTGATTACAGGCGTATGCCACTGTGCCTGGCCTAAGAGCAGAAAACTTTCTAAAGGATGTTTCCCAGTTCTGCTTTGCACTAGCCCAACTGGAGGGAAACTAAAGCCCTGAGTCATTGGTAAATTGGGCAAAGCCACATGCGTTCAAGAACCTGAAGTCGGGACTCGGCACAGTGGCATGGCTCACACCTGTAATCCTAACACTCTGGGAGGCCAAGACGGGTGGATTGCCTGAGATCACAGGTTCCAGACTACTAAGTCAGAGTAAGACCCCCGCCTCCATCTCTAAAAATAGCTGGGCATTGTGGGTGCCTATAGTCCCAGCCACTCAGGAGGCTGAGACAAGTGAATCCCTTGAGCTCAAGAGTTGAAGGTTGCTGTGAGCTCTGATGCCATGGCATTCTACCAAGGGTGACAAAGTGAGACTGTCTCTCCCCCAAAGAAAAGAAAAAAACCCTGAAGTCTGAAGATCTCCCAACACTTAGAGATAAAACAAATGCTCATGGATGATTGATGCCCTGTTTGAGGAGTGGGTAAGGGTATCTATTCAGAACTGAAAAAGAAACGATCTGTTCTACTGACAGTAGATAAATGCCCTGGCCACCCACAAGTGAATCATCTCATAAATGTGACACTGAAATTTCTGCCTCCAAATATGACCTCAAAAATCCAACCTCTTGACAAAGGCATCTTCAGAACATTTAAAATGCACTAGTGGCTTGGTGCCTGTGACTCAAGTGGCTAAAGTGCCAGCCACATACACCTGAGCCTGGTGGGTTCAAATCCACCCCGGGCCTGCCAAACAACAATGACGGCTGCAACAACAACAACAAAAAAAAATAGTTGTGGCGGGTGCCTGAAGTCCCAGCAACTTGAGAGGTGAAGGCATGAGAATCGCTTGAGCCCAGGAGTTGGAGGTTGCTGTGAGCTGTGATGCCACAGCACTCTACCCAGGGTGACAGCTTGAGGCTATGTCTCAAAAAAAAATGCACTAGTGAGCCCATTTCCTACAGTGGGTCATCAATAAAACACACACCTGAGGTCGCCTGTGGAAGCAGCTTCATTAGCTGCATCAGTTAACGCTCTGGACGCTGTCCTCTGGATCCGTTCTGCTTGGAATAAAGTTCAGCCGGAAATGATACAGGAGTGTTTCAGGAAAGCTGGATTTGTCACAACTCAAGTGCATAATGTTTGGGGCCCATCAGTCCGTCTCCCATGGCCGAATTCAAAGGAGTAGATCTTGAAGGTTTTGTTGCAATGGACGAGGAGGTGGCAACATGTAATGAACCTGACCCAGAAGCAATTTTTCAGGGATATTGACCAAAGTACAGACCAGTGTGAAAGTGCATGAAGCTGCTGATGAAGCAGAAGAAGCATTTGAGGATGACACAGAAATTGCAGAGACTCCAAAAGGAAAGGCCGTTTGGTATCTAATGCAATTGATGCCATTTGCTGTGGAAAAATGCCCAGCTACCCTGAGTGGTGTGGCCAGCACTGAGTGCTTTCTCCACTTAGGTTTGTAGTGAGAATAAGAAAGAAACTAAGATTGACTCCTTTTTCAAAACAAATAATTAAACCATGAGAAAACAGTACATCTTTGATTTTGTGTGATACTGTATATATGATTTTACTGTGTTTTGACTATATGTGATTTCATATGATACTCTTTAAGAAAAGCTGTCCAACAAACTAACATGCATATGTATCAATGCAGGAGGCCTGGCCCCCTATTTTGACCACCTTCATATGTTGACCAGTTTGTTGCATTCCACTGGGTGCTCAACTTAACAGAGGTTCTACTATATGCTGTCTAGAAGAGACTCACTTTAGCTTTAGGGACATACTTCAGCTAAAATTAAAGCATGGAAAAACATTTCATGTAAATGGGAACCTAAAGAGAACAGGGAAGGCCATATTTAGTATCAGAAAAAGTAGACTTTAAGACATATACTGTCGGAAAAGACAAAGAGGTACATTATATAATGATGAAAATAGTTCATTAGAGACATCTGAAATTATAAGTATATACACATTCTTTTTTTGAATTTTTGAGACAGAGTCCCATTGTGTTGCCCCAGGCTGCAGTGTTGTGGTGTCACAGCTCACAGCAACCTCAAACTCTTAGGTCCAAGTGATCCTCTTGCCTCAGCCTCCCAAGTAGCTGGGACTACAGGTGCCTACCACAATGCCTGGCTAATTTCTCTACTTTTTAGTAGAGATAGGGTCTTATTCTTACTCAAGCTGGTCTCAAACTCCTGACCTCAAATTATCCTCCCATCCCTGCCTCCCTGAGTGCTGGGATTACAGGCATGAGCTGCCATGCCCAGCCAGGATGCACATTCTTTTTTTTTTATCAGGCAGAATATCACTTTGTCACCCTGGGTTGAGTGCTGTGGCATTACAGCTCACAGCAACCTCCAACTCTTAGGTTTAAGCGATTCTCTTGCCTCAGCCTCCCAAGTAGCTGGGACTACAGGCGCCTACCACAATGCCCAGCAATTTTTTTTTGTTTTTTTGAGACAGAGCCTCAAGCTGTCACCCTGGATAGAGTGCTGTCGCATCACAGCTCACAGCAACCTCCAATTCCTGGGCTCAAGTGAGTCTCTTGCCTCCGCCTCCCAAGTAGCTGGGACTACTGGTGCCCGCCACAACGCCCAGCCATTGTTTGGTTGCAGCCGTCATTGCTATTTGGCGGGCCCGGGCTGGATTCGAACCCGCCAGCTCAGATGTACATGGCTGGCACCTTAGCCCATTGAGCCACAGGCGCTGAGCCAGTTTTTTTTTTTTTTTTTTTTTGGTTGCAGTTGTCATTGTTGTTTAGCAGGCCTGGGCCGGGCTCGAACCAACAGCCTCAGTGTATGTGGCCAGTGCCCTACTTACTGAGCTACAGGCACCAAGCCAGGATGCGCATTCTTTTTTTTTCTTTTTTTTTGAGATAGAGTCCCAAGCTGTGGCTCTCAGTAGAATGCCATGGCATCACAGTAACCTCAAACTCTTGGACTTAAGCGATTCTCCTGCCTCAGCCTCCCAAGTAGCTGGGACTATAAGCACCCGCCGAACACCGAGCTGTTTTTTGGTTGTAGTTGTTGTTTGGCAGGGCCTGGGCTGGATTCGAAGCCACTAGCTCTGGTGTATGTGGCTGGCGCCCTAGCTGCTGAGCTACAGGCACCGAGCCCAGAATGCACATTCTTAAGGACACATAAAGCGCTCGCCAAGACCACATGTTAGACTGCAAAACAAGTCTTGGCAAATTTAAGATTTGTCTGGGTGTAGTAACTCACCTGTAATCCTGGCACTTTTGGAGGCCGAAGTGGGAGGATAATTTGAGGTCAGGAGTTTGAAACCAGCCTGGGCATCATAGTAATGTCTTTTCTCTACAAAAAAAAAATTAAAATTAGCTGGGAGTAGTGGTGTATACCTGTAGTCCCAGCTCCTTGGGAGGCTGAGGCAGCAAGATTATTTGAGATCAGGAGTACAAGGCTACCATGAGTTCTGATCATGCCTCTGTTAGCCTGGGCAATAAAACCAGACCCTATCTCAAAAAATAAAAATTAAGAACATCATAATTAGGCTCGGCACCTGTAGCTCAGCGGCTAGGGGGCCGGCCACATACACCCAGGCTGGTGGGTTAGAACTGGACAGGGCCAGCTAAACAACAATGACAACTACAACAGAAAAATAGCCAGGCATTGTGGCGGGCGCCTGTAGTCATAGATACTTGGGAGGCCAAGGCAAGAGAATTGCTTGAGTCCAAGAGTTTGAGGTTGCTGTGAGCTGCGGTACCACAACACTCTATCAAGGTGACATAGACTGTCTCAAAAGAAAAGGAGAGGGTGGGAGGGTGAAATGCTAGAAGTTGAAAGACTTGTACCCTGAAAAGCACAAAACATTGCTAAAAGAAATCAAAGAAGATATAAAAAATGAGAAGACATTTCATGTTTGTGGCTTAGAAGAATTAATATTGTTAAAATATCCATACTACCAAAAGCAATCTGTGGATTCAATGCAATCTATTATCAAAATCCCAATGCCCTTTTTTGCAGAAATAAGAAAATACCCTAAAATTTACATGGAATTTCAAAGGACTCCAAATAGCCAAAACAATCTTCAATCTTGACAGAGGACACAGTTGGAGGCCTCAAATTTCCTCATTTCAAAACGAACTACAAAATAACATTAATTAAGATGGCGTGATAATGCCATAAAGATAGATACATAGATTGATGGGACGGAATAGAGATCACAGACAAAAGCATCTGTGTCAGACGTACGGCCAGGTGGCCTTCCCCAGAATGCTCTGATCCCATGTCAGGGAAAGGACAGTTTCTTCAACTAAGATGCAGGGAAAACTGGATGTCTACATGCAAAAGAATGAAGTCAGACCCTTACCTTACACCATATAACAAAAGTTAACTTACTAGCCGGGCGTGGTGGCTCACGCCTGTAATTCTAGCACTCTGGGAGGCCAAGGCGGGTGGATTGCTTGAGCTCATGAGTTCGAGACCAGCTTGAAAAAAAAGCAAGACCCTGTCTCTATTAAAAATAGAAAAACTGAGGCAAGAGGATAACTCTTGAGCCCAAGAGTTTGAGGTTACTGTGAGCTATGACGCCCTGGTACTCTACCCAGGGTGACAGCTTAAGACTCTGTCTCAAAAAATAAAATCAAAAAAAAAAAAAAAAAGTCAAGTTACTAATAAAATGGATTAAAGACCTGTTAGACCTAAGACTACAAAACTCCTATAGAAGAATATCGGAGGCAGGAGGTGGGGGTGGGGGGGTAGCTTCTGGACATTGGACTTGCCAATAATTTCTTGGATAGGACACCAAAACACAGGTAACAAAAGCAAAAAGAAATAAATTGGACTACATCAAACTTATATTCTTCCAGACATTAAAGGAAACAATGGAGTGAAAAGGTTATCTAGTAAATGGGAGAAAATAATTGAAATCTTGTATCTGACAAAGGGTTAATATCCCCAATATGTATAAAAATTCTAAACTCAACAGCAAAAAACTTGATTTTAAAATTGACGGTAATATAACATAACATGGACAAAAATGGCCAGGCTTGGTGTTTCATGCCTGTAATCTCAGCACTTTAGAAAGCTGAGGCAAGAAGATCTCTGGATTCCAGGAATTTGAGGTCACAGTGAGCATTTTTTTTTTTTTTTTGTAGAGACAGAGTCTCACTTTACCGCGCCCAGTAGAGTGCCGTGGCGTCACAGCTCACAGCAACCTCCAACTCCTGGGCTTAGGTGATTCTCTTGCCTCAGCCTCCTGAGTAGCTGGGACCACAGGCACCCGCCACAACGCCCAACTATATTTTTTTGTTGTTGGTTGTTTTTTTTTTTTTTTTTTTTGAGACAGAGTCTCAAGCTATCACCCTGGATAGAATGCCGTGGCATCACAGCTCACAGCAACCTCCAATTCCTGGGCTCAAGCGAGTCTCTTGCCTCCGCCGCCCGCCACAACGCCTGGCCATTTTTTTTTTTTTTTTTTTTTTTTTTGGTTGCAGCTGTCATTGTTGTTTGGCGGGGGCTGGATTCAAACCCGCCAGCTCAGGTGTACGTGGCTGGCGCCTTAGCCCGTTGAGCCACAGGCGCTGAGCCAGTTGTTTGTTTTTTTGTTTGTTTGTTTTGCAGTTCAGCGAGGCTGGGCTTGAACCCACCACCTTCAGTATATGGGGCCGGCGCCCTACTCGCCGAGCCACAGGCGCCGCCCTACAGCGAGCTTTGATGACGCCACAGCACTCTAGCCTGGGTGACAGAGCAAGAGCCTGTCTCTTAAAAATGAAAAAGTAAAGGATCTGAACACACATTTCTTGTTTTTGAGACAGAGCCTCAAGCTACCACCCTCGGTAGAGTGCTGATGCGTCACAGCTCACGGCAACCTCCTACTCCTGGGCTTCAGCAATTCTCTTGCCTCAGCCTCACAAGTAGTTAGGACTACAGGCACCCGCCAAATGCCCGGCTATTTTTTGGTTGTAGTTGTCATTGTTGTTTGGCAGGGCCAGGCCAGATTCAAACCCGCCAGCTCTGGTGAATGTGGCTGGCGCCTTAGCCACTTGAGCTACAGGTGCCACCTGAACAGACATTTCTTCAAAGAAAATATACAAATGGCCAATAAACACACAATGATGCTCAACATCACCAATCGTTAGAGAAATGCATATCAAAACCACACTGAGAGCTCGGCGCAGTAACACAGAGGTTACAGTGCCAGCCACATACACAGACTGGTGGGTTTGAACCCCACCTGGGCCAGCTGAACAACAATGACAACTACAACAAAAAATAGCCAGGCATTGTGGCGGGTGCCTGTGTTCCCAGCTACTCAGGAGTCTGAGGCCAGACAATCGCCTAAGCCCAGGAGTTGGAGGTTGCTGTGAGCTGTGTGACGCCACAGCACTCTACCAAGGGCGATAAAGTGAGACTCTGTCTCTAAAAAAAAAAATAAAAATAAAAAATAAATAGGGGCAGCACCTGTGGCTCAGTGAGTAGGGCGCTGGCCCCATATGCCGGAGGTGGGGGTTCAAACACAGCCCCGGCTAAAAACTGAAAAATAAATAAATAAATAAATAAAATAATTGAAAGCAGGTTCTGGAAATGATACTTGTACACCCATGTTTATTTTAGTATTATTCACAATAGCCAAGAACTGGAAGCAACTCAGATGTCCATCAACAGATGAACGGCTAAAGAGTGTGTTAGAGTCATACAATACAATATTATGCAGAAGGAAATTCTGTCACGCTACAACATCGATGAACCTCGAGGACATTGTGCTAAATGAAATGAGCCCATCATGAAGAAGACAAACACTGCCTGATTCCACTTACACAACAGTCACAAATCATAGACAGTGGAAAGGCAGTTTCGAGGGCCAGAGGGTCGGGGGAGTTATTGTTTAGGGCGTGTAAGGTTTCAGTTTCGAAAGATGGGGAAACATTCTAGTGATCTGTTGCACAATAATGTGAATATATTTAACCATACTGAAATGAAATTTTTTTTTTGTAGCGACAGAGTCTCACTTTATCGCCCTCGGTGGAGTGCTGTGGCGTCACACAGCTCACAGCAACCTCAAACTCCTGGGTTTAAGCGATCCTCTTGCCTCAGCCTCCGAGTAGCTGGGACCATAGCTGCCCACCACAATGCCCGACTATTTTTCTGTTTTGCAATTTGGCCAAGGCCAGGTTTGAACCCGCCACCCTTGGTATATGGGGCCGGCCCCCTACTCAATGAGCCATAGACGCCGCCCTGAAATGAAATATTTTTAAATTAAAAAGTGGCTAAGATGGTAAGTGTAATGTGTTTTTACCACCACAACAATAACAACAACATTATTGTAAAGAAGAGCAAATAAATGGAAAGCAGCTGGGAAGAGGTGATGCTACTAACAATGCGTGTTCGGGACTTTGCACACCAAAGGCCATGACGACACTATGGCCAAGCCACATTTGCAAGTCCATCGCCCACTTCTTGTTTCCTGATAGGAATCTGAAGCCCCAAGAAGTACACATTTTGACAAAATAGTCACCTTCCTGGTAGGGACTCATGGGAAGGAAGGACGGTCTGGAATTTCCTCTGCTGTCCCCAGTGGAAAATGGAAAGCCCCATTTTTCTGACTCATAAGCCTGTGTCCCCACGTGAGACAAGAGGGCATAAGGGACATTTACTGCAACCTGGTGTGTGTTCACTGACAGAAGGCCTCTACCAGTGCTCTCAAACGCCTACTGACTACAGTCAGAATCATGCTTGGGAGAAGTTCAGTTGCTTCCATGTATAAAAATACTTCTTACAGCCTTGGCCCCCGTAGCACAGTGGTTACGGAGCCAGCCACATACACCGAGGCTGGGAGGTTGGAACCCAGCCTGGGCCTGCTAAACAACAATGACAGGGAGTGGTGCCTGTGGCTCAAAGGAGTAGGGCACTGGCCCCATATGCCGGAGGTGGTGGGTTCAAGCCCAGCCCTGGCCAAAAACTGCAAAATAAATAAATAAAATAAAATAAAATAAAATAAACAACAATGACAAGTGCAACAATAACAACAAAAATAAAATAGCCGGGCATCATTGTGGGCACCTGTAGTCCCAGCTACTTCAGAGGCTGAGGCAAGAGAATCGCTTAAGAGTTAGAGGTTGCTGTGAGCTGTGACACCACAGCACTCTACCGAGGAGGACATAGTGAGACTCTGTCTCAAAAAAAAAAATACTTCTTACAAATATTTATTTATTCAGGATCCTTGGTGGGTTAGCAGATGGAGGAGGAACCCATTTCTTTGGAGGCAACCATGCAGGTAAGTATAGTCACATAATTCTGTGGTACAAGTGGAGAATGCTGAGTTGTATGAACTCGGCAACAGTTGAGATGCAAAATTTCACCCACTCCTTGAATAGAACCAGAGCAACAAGGGAGGCAAAAACATAAAGTGACAGAAATTCATGGTCTCTCAGTTCTGGGGCCTCGTTGGAAATCAGCACCCCCTCTGGAAACTTCTGGGAGACCTTGCTGCACTGTCCTCACTTCTGGCAGGGTTGTTGGCGCTCTTGGGTTTCCAGTCACATAACTCCAATCCCTGCCTTCTGACAGGACGTTCTCCAGGTCTGTCTCTGACCTCTCGTGACTGTCTTCTTACAAGGACAGTGACCACATCGGATTAGGCCTACCCACCCCAGCACCACCTCATCCAGACTGACACCGTCGCAGTCACCCTGTCTCCACCTAGGCTCACACTCCGAGGTAGTAGGTGTTAGGACTTCAACACATCTTTTACTTGAGGAGGGTGAAAGACACACTTCAACCCATAACACCAAGTACAACTGCATTATAGGTCAAAATCTTCAAACATGGATGGCAAGTTGGCTCACACCTATAATCTTACCACTTTGGGAGGCCGAGGCAGGAGCATCGCTTGAGGCCAGAAATTTGAGACCAGCCTGAGCAAGAGCAAGGCCTCACCTCTACAAAAAATAGAGACATTGGCCGGGCGTTGTGGTGGGCACCTGTAGTCCAGCTGCTCCAAAGGCTGAAGCAGATTGCTTGAACCCAGTAGTATGAGGTCGCAGTGACCACTGCACTCTACCTCAGTGGCAGAGTGAGACCCTGCCTGTCTCAAAAAACAAAACAACAAAACTTCCAATGCCCAAAGATGCGTGTAATGTTGAAAATGGGTAGTGCAGGTGAACTGCTGTGGCGTGGGGGGGTGGGGGGAGGGATCAGTGGCAGCTCCTGGAAAGAGCCAACAAGGACATATAGTCTAAAGTACTCGGCAATGCACTTATGGTTAAAAGATGCTAAAGAGAAATAACTGTGAGAAAAGGGCAGTACAATTGGCAAAATGACAATGATGACAAAAATAACCAAAAAAGCATTTCACAGAGAAGGGGCAAAGTATAATGAAATACTGGTGCCGATACACTAACGGGGCCGGCTCTGGGCCCGCACTCCAGAGGCGCCAGTTTGCCACAGCACACAGATAGGTTAAAGAGCACACAGGCCGCCGTCAGTCTGGACGGATGGCCAGCGCCAGCGCCGTGCAGCTGGTAACTTTAAGCTGCTCTGGGAGCAGCTCCATTCAACTCCCTTGCCCAGTGTCTTTATCACAAAAGATAACTGCGCCCACACCATTCCCGTCTGTAGGTTGTGCTGACACAGAGACCAGGGAGGATTTGGCTCTCCCAGGTTTTAGGGAAATGACAAGTTAATTGACCCCTCAAATCCTCCCTCTCAGTACAAATGCAGAAGATTTTGGCAGAAAGCAGCGTTGTTTTCCACTAAGTACCAACTATTGGTTTTCTGGCTTCTCAAAACAAAACAATTTGCTCACCTCTGCACAGATTTGGTGCCCTGAGGATAAACAATATTTAAGTTTGTGATCCTTTAGATGGTGAATGGAATGCAAATTGTGTGAAAGCAATTATGAGGTTTATTGTGACTTAATTGTGATTCTGCTGAAATGAAGGCAAAAATGTAAAGTTCATGGGGTAGATGTAACTCATAAAATTTATGTTTGTTTTATTTCTTATGCAAACATTGCTACTCCATCCACAGAACATCAGCGGATGGACATGGGAAACAACTAAATTTAGTTGTCCTTGTTGTTCACCTGATTTCAGTCACGTAGCTCCGTTCCCTTTCCCCTCTTTGTGTGATATTGTCATAATGCATATTACAGGTATTATTATTCCAAGTTGAATTATTATAATTACATGGTTATCTCCTTAGCTCAGTACGGCTTTGCTCCCACCTGCCTCTCTTGCCATTATTTTTTGGAGACTGGACATAACATTTTGTACAAGTCCAGGTACTGATCTCCCGCCTCCTCGCCCACGGCTTGTTGTTATTGTTTGCATGTTTTCTGGGTTTATTTTAGTGGGCTCTGTTTTCCTCCACAGGGTTACATCTCTGCACCTGGCCTTTTTTTTTTAGAGACAGAGTCTCACTTTGTCATCCTCAGTAGAGTGCGTGGCGTCACAGCTCACAGCAACCTCCAGCTCTTAGGCTTAGGCGATTCTGTTGCCTCAGCCTCTCAAGTAGCTGGGACTACAGGCGCCCGCCACAACGCCCAGCTATATTTTTGTTGCAGTTTGGCCGGGGCCGGGTTTGAACCCGCCACCCTAGATATATGGGGCCGGCGCCCTACCCACTGAGCCACAGGCGCCGCCCTACACCTTGCTTTTTAATGTTTAAATATATCTCACAGATATGTTATGTCTGTATATAATTAGCTTCCTTAATCTTCTTATTTTTTTTTTCTCAGAGTCTCACTATGTTGCCCTGGTAGAGTGCTGTGTGTCACAGCTCACAGTAACCTCAAACTCTTGGGCTCGAGCAATCCTCTTGTCTCATGCTCCTGAGTAGCTGGGACTGCAGGCACCTGCCATGATGCCTGGCTAGTTCTGTTTTTAGCAGAAATGGGGTCTTGCTCTTGCTCAGCCAATTTTGAACTCCTGAGCTCAAGCCTTCCTGCCTGCTCAGCCTCCCAGAGTGCTGGGATTACAGGCATGAGCTGCCTGGCCATAAATTTGTAGTTTTAACAAATAACAAAATTACCAAATTGCTCTTGAAGACATTATGCCAATTCACTCTCCTAACCAGCAAATATGAGACAGCGTCTGTTTCTTTGTTCTCTTTCCAAGGATTTTGTCAAGCTTTTTGATTTTTGCCAATCAGATAGATCAAAAGTAGTGTCACTTTGTATTTTTAATTCACATTTCTTCATTATGAAGGCATTTTTTCATATTTAAATGCCATATGTGTTTTCCTTTTTTGTTCGTTGTTGCTCATTTTTTCATAGGGTTGTTGGTGTTTTCCTTATCAATTTATATTAGCTATTTATAAATTAGGAAGATTAGTGCCTAATACGTGACATAAGCAGAAAATATTTTGCCCAGTTTGTTATTTGTTGTTGTCCACAGTGTTTTAGCCATGAAGAATACATGTGTGATTAAATATACTAATTTTTTTTTTTTTTTGAGACAGAGTCTCAAGCTGTTGCCCTGGGTAGAGTGCTGTGTCGTCACAGCTCACAGCAACCTCCAACTCTTGGGCTTAAGTGATTCTCTTGTCTCAGCCTCCCAAGTAGCTGGGACTATGGGTGCCCACCACAACGCCCGGCTATTTTTCCGTGCAGTTGTCACTGTTTAGCTGGCCCAGGCCAGGCGTGAACCTGCCAGCCTTGGCGTATATGGCCGGCGCCCTACCCACTGAGCTACGAGTGCTGTCCTGGTTTTATTTTTTTGGAAGTACTGCCAGACACATGACTGAGACTTTCTTAGGTCATGTAGCTACCATCCAACCACTAAGTACAGACACAGGAGAAAGCCCAGCAGAGATGAGGAGAACTACCTGGCCAGGCCACCAAATCACAAGCAGAATAAATGCTTGTTACTTTAAACCACTGCTACTTTTGGGGTCATAACACAACAAACACTGACAAACTATTCCAAATATTAAACACATTTAAATTAAAATATTGGTAAGGGTGCAAAATGTGTATCTCCGTAAATGTGAGATTGGTTGAATGAACCGTAATCCACCTAACAATGGCAAAAATGGGAAGCACTGACGTGGAAGTTTGTGTGTGAAATACTGTACAGCGAAGAAAGCTCATTTGCAGGCTGGGCTCTCGCCTGTCAGCCCCGCACTCTGGGAGGCTGAATAGGAGGGTCCCTTGAGCTCAGGAGTTGGGAGAACAACTTGAGCAGCAGCAAGACCCTGTCTCTACTTAAAACAGAAAACTAACTGGGTATTGTGGGGGGCACCTGTAGTCCCAGCAACTGGGGAGGCTGAGACAAGAGGGTTGCTGGAGCCCAGGAGCTTGAGGTTGCTGTGAGCTAAGCTGACTATACAGCATTCTAGACCTGGGCAACAGAGTGAGACTTTGTCTCCCCCCACCCCACAAAAAAGGCAGATTGCACAATAGTGCCTATTGGATTATCCAATTTATCAAAAACTATGTGTGGCTTTTGCAGGGTTAGATTTTGAGGGATTTCACTTTCTTTTTTAAAAAATTCTATATTGTTTATAATTTTGCAACATCTATGCTATTTATAGTCATGAAATAAATATAAACAAAAACAACACTGAGGTCCAGGTAACCTGCAAAACATCCAGAAAAAAATTTAAATATAAAAGGTACATTTTTGTGCCTAGTTTGTTTTCTTTTTCTTAAAATGACACTATCCAGCTCATCATGGGCACTTGGCAGCTATATTTCCCACTGGTCTATTTTGTACCAGTTTCTAATTATCAAGATGATTTGTTGAAAGATTTTTAATGAGAGAGAAGAAAGGGAAGCAGGTTTTAGTGTTAGGAAAATTCAATAGCGATAAACGTCTTTTCATTGTATCCAGTCAATCTATTTATTACAGTTTTTTTTGTTTGTTTTTTTTTGAGACAGAGCCTCACCTAGATAGAGGGCCATGGCATCACAGCTTACAGTAACCTCCAATTCCTGGGCTCAAGCGATTCTCTTGCCTCTGCCTCCCAAGTAGCTGGGACTACAGGTGCCCGCCACAACGCCCGGCCATTTTTTGGTTGCAGCCGTCGTTGTTTGGCGGGCCTGGCTGGATTCGAACCCACCAGCTCAGGTGCACGTGGCTGGCGCCTTAGCCTGTTGAGCCACAGGTGCCGAGCCTATTATAGTTTTTTTTTTTTTAACAAATTTTATGGCAATTTTATTGGTTAAAAAGTTTTTACTTTGATGTAATTATAGGTTACAGGAGGTTGCAGCCTCCAGCCTGCCCTCAATGCTAACATCTTGCACAACTACAGTACAATATCAAAGGCAACAAGTTGACATTCGTAGAGTCTAGAGCTTATTTACATTTCACTAGTTAAACAAGCACTCATTTCCTTTTTTTTTTTGGCCGGAGCCAGATTTGAACCCGCCACCTCCGGTATATGGGGCCGGGGCCTACTCCTTTGAGCCACAGGCGCCGCCCACCATTTCTGTGTAGCTTCGTGTGACTTTCCCACACGGAGACTCAGGTAGAGCTGCCGTCACCACTCGGCAGCCACCCCTCTCTTCTCCATCTCTATCATGGTATTTCACGAATGTTAAATGAATCATCCAGCATAGGCCCCTTTTGAGACTGGCTAGTTTGTTCCTTTTTTAGTATAAACATGAGTGATGCCAGCACAGTGGCCAGTTAGAAGCCTTTGTTCCTTCCACAAAGAGTCTGAACAATGACTAAAGTTACATTTTCATGACAGTTACTAAGGGAGAGGGCTAGAGTGGCAGAAACCTTGATGAGCACAGCAACTTCAAGGAAGACCTCGGCCCCCAACCCCCAGCCTGGCCCCATGAGCAGCAGGGTCCCAGCAGGTCCCACAACACCCCGGACACATGCAGTCCGCACCACCGGGTCCTCCGAGAGCCTCGCGGGCACTGAGCCCAGCTGAGACGGCTGCCTGGAGGCCGCGGAGCTGTGTCCTGTCCTCTGTGGCGCACACACCACTGCACTGTCACCCTGGAGCTGGCACTAATGTGGCATGTGTCCTGCCCCGAGGGCACACTGCCACACTGACGCCCCCCCCAGATGAGCAGGAGCAGCTGTCACCCCTTCCCAGACCAGGGGACAGCTGCCTCCCCACCCCTGCGGGCAACTGCAGCTGTGCTGTCCTTCTGGGGGAAACGGTGCTTCCCTAGAACAGCCAACGACAGCCCCTGTGCCGCTCAGCATGCTAAGCCGACCTCTAAGGCCTCGGGCAGCTGCACACTGGCCAGCAGGAGCAGGCCTGTGGTGCGGCCCTGCGGCCCACGGACTTTGCCCGCGCAGCCTGGAGCAGGCCTGAAGGCGTCCCCAGGGTCCCACGGCAGCACAGAAATGGCTGAGCTGAAACACCAAGTCCAACAGGCCAAAGGACTCTGGAAGCTGCTCTGGTGGAGGTGCCCTAGTCCCCTCAGATCTGAGCAGCTGAGACGCACCTCTCCCCTCGGGCTACAGCCCTCAGTGTGCTGCCCCTTGACCCCCAAGGCCCAAACAGCAATAGTACTCCGTCATTCTGAGGGCCTCGCTGTGCTTGGCCTTACGGAGTCTGGACTTGGGCCAAGCCCTCCAATCCCAAGGGAAAGACTCATCACGACACCTTGTCTCGTCCCCTGGGACCCACGCTGCCCACTCAGCCCTATTGTCTCAGGCTCCTGAGTCACAATCACACCCTGTGTCCCAGGCTCCCCCCTCCAGTGTCCCTTTTTCCAGGGCTATGCTCCGCCCTCCCCACAGGGGTAGGATCCCAGCTACAGCGTGACCCCCTGGACCCTCACCACTGTGGAGTGCCTCAGAAGCGGTGCTGTGGGCCGCCTACGTCCAACCTGCCACAGAGCGATCCCGCACCCAAGATCAAGGTGCCATAGCGGGTCTCTGAGACCCCGAGCCCAGCACTGCCGTAGCTGGTGTGAGCCATGTTGACCTGACACCGAGAAGGAGCCCATTAGCCAAGTCTCTTTGTTACAAGAGAAGTAAGACTCAAGCCCCCAAAGCCATTGCCAGTGAGGATGTTAACAACCTGCTTTGCTGCCACCACTACAACAGATTTCTACAGCCCAGGCCACTGAGGGGCCCACAGTCACTGCTATTGGGGAGCTGTGCAGAGACTGTCCCTGCACCACTGGAGACAGAGGCAGCGTCCGCTCAGGGGACACGCTGAGCCCCAAATGCACAGGGAAGTCTCTCTGTGAAAGCCACTTCTAGAGCAAGGAGATAGAACCCCAGCAAAGGAACTCAACTGTCAGATAACAGACTCCAGTCAACAGACTCCAAGCAGCGGTTTGCCAGAAAAGGAACTCAAAGTCATGACCTGAAGGAAACTCACTGAGATTATCAGAAAATACAGATAGATAGCTCAACAAAACCAATAGTAAGTTTTTATTCTTTCTTTTCTTTTCTTTCTTTCTTTCTTTTTTTTTAGATAGTCTCAGCTCACTCTGTTGCCCTGGGTAGAGTGCCGTGGCATCATAGCTCACAGCAACCTCAAACTCTTGGGCTTAACCAATCCTCCTGCCTTACCCTCCCTAGTACCTGGGACTACAGGGGCCTGTCAGGACACCTGGCTAATTTTTCTGTTTTTAGTAGAGACACAGGCTTGATCCTGCTCAGGCTGGTCTAGAACTTCTGAGCTTAAGAGATCCTCCCTCATCAGCCTCCCACAGTGCTAGGATTACAGGTGTGAACCCCTGCACTTGACCTTGATATTCCTTAAAAGTGACATTTCATCCTAATGCCTCAGTACTTTTTCCTCAGGAAAGTGGGAACAGGTAGGGTAAGGTAAGTTACGGGGTTATTTCCTCCCCTGCAAAATGGGCCACAATGAAGACTCTGAGCTTTACTGTCTTTATTATCATCTTACCTTTAATTTCAGCCTTCCTTACACACACACACGACTTTTTGCTACAAAAAATTGATCTGTGATCTTTTCATGCAAAAAATGCAATGGTGTAGGGCGGCACCTGTGGCTCAAAGGAGTAAGGTGCCGGCCCCATATGCTAGAGGTGGCAGGTTCAAACCCAGCCCCAGCCAAAAACCAAAAAAAAAAAAAATGCAATGGTGTCATTTCTTTTTTGTTTATTTGTTTTTGTTTTTTTGACAGAGTCTCAAGTGTTGCCCTGGGTAGAGTGCTGTGGTGTCGCAGCTCACAGCAACATCAAAGCTCCTGGGCTCAAGTGATTTTCCTGCCTCAGTCTCCCAAGTAGCTGGGACTACAGGCGCCTGCCACAATGCCCGGCTATTTTGTTGTTGTTGTTGCAGTTGTCATTGTTGTTTTAGCTGGCCCAGGCCCAGTTTGAACCCCACAGTCTCGGCGCATGTGGCCGGCACCCTACCCACTAAGCTATAGGTGCTGCCTTTTCCTCTGCTGAGACAGAGTCTCAAAGGAAAAAAAATAAAATAGTGAGACTCTGTCTCCAAAAAAAAAAAGAGAGAGAGAGAAATAAAACATTGAATTAATTTTTAGTATCCTTTTTTTTTTGGAGACATGGGTAGAGTGCCATGGCATCACAGCTCATAGCAACCCCCAACTCTTGGGCTCAAGCGATTCTCTTGTCTCAGCCTCCCAAGTAGCTGGGACTACAGGTGCCGGCCACATCACCCAGCTATTTTTAAAGATAGGGTCTCATTCTTGCTCAAGCTGGTCTGGAACTCCTGAACTCAAGCAATCCACCCACCTCGGCCTCCCATAGTGCTGGGATTACAGGTGTGAGCTACCTCGCCTGGCCAAATAGACTGATTCTTAAACTTTGTAAGCAAATGTTATACAGAACCTTCGTCTATACTAAAACTAATTATATATACTTTCCTGGCAAATGAAATGGAATTTTTTACCCATTGAATTATTTATTTATTTATTTTTTGAGACAGAGTCTTTCTTTGTCACCCTTGGTAGAGTGCTGAGGAGTCACAGCTCACAGCAACCTCAAAATCTTGGGCTTAAGCAATTCTCTTGCCTCAGCCTCCCAGTAGCTGGGACTATAGGTGCCCAGCACAATTCCTGGCTATTTTTTTTTTTTTTGAAACAGAGTCTCACTATGTTGCCCTCGGTAGAATACTGTGGTATCACAGCTCATAGCAACTTCCACCTCTTGGGCTCAAGCAATTCTCTTGCCTCAGCCTCCCAAGTAGCTGGGACTACAGGTGCCTGCCACAACGCCCAGCTATTTTTTGGTTGTAGTCGTCATTGTTGTTTAGTGGGCCAGGGCTGGATTTGAACTTGCCAGCTCAGGTGTATGTGGCTGGTAGCTTAGCCACCTGAGCCACAGGCGCCGAGCCTTTACGTATAGTTTTTAATGTATTTTTTTGTTTTATTCCCATGGTTTTCCACAAAAATTAGCAATCTAATGCGTGTATGTGTGTATAAGTGTTGCTATTTTAGAAGATAGTACACTTATGGGGGAAACTTAAAAATACCTTTACTTCCTAGATGCTAAAAAATCCATTCCTTTTTTAGCAGAGTAGCATTTACTACCCTGTTTTTAAAAATGACACCTCTAATTTACTAACTTACTCTTCAATGAACAGTTTGAATCAGCAGTCAAGGAAACTATTTTCCAAAGTAAGTGTGTGAGATCCTGATTCTGGCCCTCATCAGCTTTGGGTCAGGCTGACTTTGTTGCAAGGCCCATGTGTAAAGGGCACTCTATTTGTGGGTTTGGTGTCTACTTGACTGAGTTAGAAACAGACTGTGCCCTTGCCAGCAGCCAACCACCTCCCCAAGAGAGAGGCACTATACTGCAGTCTGGGGAGGTGGGCAGGGAAGAATAAGATGGTGTAGCTGCATCCAGAATAGCTTAGCAGAATGCCAGAAGGAAGAATAACATCATTTTCAAGTATCATAGACTATTGTTAATAAGAGGTTAACAGTGTATCTTACTTGTTTGCAATAAAATATTTGTCAAGAGGGAAGAAAACATTACCCAAGTACCTGACCCTGCTCCTCTATTTACAACAGTTTCTTGCCTCTTCCCTCCACATTTTGTGTGGTGTTGATACCGGAATTTCAGGTTCTTGGTCTCAGGCGATTTGAAGAAGGAATCGAAGGACCATAAGAGTAGTGGTAAGTCAGGATTTATTTATAGGAAAGAATTATAAGTAGAGGAGGATTTATTTATAGGAAAGAATTATAAGTAGAGAAAGAACTAAACCTCCAGGCAAGAGGACCCAGGAGGGGAGCA
>CAUYRH010075003.1:0-17992 GCA_963574655.1 Perodicticus potto
TCTGCTATATCCTTTTTATATTCTTCGTATCGTTCATCTCTTATTTGATTCTGTTTTTGAATTTCCTTTTGGTTATTATCCACTTTCTCAGCAATTTCTTTCATTGCTTTTTGATTGTTTTCCACTTTCTCAGCAATTTCCCTCATTGTTTTCATTATCTGTATTTTATATTCCCCTTCTGTCATTTCTAACCTTTCTTTATAGGAAAAATCTTCTCTGGTAGGTATCTCACAATCCCTAGAAGGGGTTACTCTGGCATGGGATTTCATGTTGCCAGGATTTTTCTGTTGATCCTTCCTCATGACTGGTTTCTTGTATCTGTTTCCTTATCCTAATTTTCCTTTCACTTCTTCTTGCTCTTTAAGTTACTTTACCGCTGGCCTAAAGTTTTAATGAGTCCTTCTGGTGCAAGACCAGAAGGATGAAAAGATTGAAGAGCAAGAAGGGAAAAAAGATTTAAAGAAGAGAGAAAAAAAAGAGAGAGAAAGAAGAGGGGGTGAGTAAAAGGAAATATTGGCAAAAAGAAGAAAGGCACTGAAAGAGAGAAACAGGAGAAATATAGGTGTGTAGCAGGGTACTTAAAGACCCCTGACCTCCAGGGGTGCTGGGTTGGGTGATTCCCTTGAGGTCAACAGCTGTTTGCCAGCCAGCTCAGACACAATACCCCACCTCCACTAGGTAAAGAGGAAAGACAAAAATACCGTAAATAGAACTGAAACAAACAAGCAAAAACTCTTATGGGATAAAATTAGGGGGGAAATATAATAGGGATAAAAGATTGTATTTAAACCATAATGGTGAAAAAAAAAAAGAAAAGAAAAAAATGTCAAGGAAAAATGTTGAAATTAAAAAAAAAAAAAAAAACAACCCACAACCAAAAAACCAAACAGTACATATATCTTACTAAGTATTGACTGGGCAACAGGTGATCTTCTGAGGTATGAGATGTTAATCACAGTGTTGATACAGCTATACGAGATGGGGACTGGAGGCCTCTGCTGATTACTCAGACCCTGCAGGCTTGGGAGCCCAAATGACTCCTCAGCCCACTCAGAAGACACTCCAAGCCATGAATCTTGGCCAAGCAGAAGCTTTCCAGGGAATGCACTTATCCTGGGATCTCTATTGGCGTGGCTGCCTGCTTATCCTGTGCGCCAAATCCAGTCTCCCTCTATGCCCCTGAGGACCACAAGCACTTGGATCTCCGCACTTGCCCAGCATCTCAATCCCTGCTTTGGGCAGCTCAGTCACTAGATTACTCACCCAGGGTCTCCTGGCAGATCCCGGCGCTGCAACACGCAGGGGCAGCCCACAGCTGAACGATATTAGCCCCTTTCCAGCTCAGTGGCTCAGTCTGGGGCCCAAGACAGCACCCAAAATCCTCTGCACACTGGCCCAAGATTACGCAAGGCAGTTCAATCGAGTGTCCAAGTCCAAAAAAACCAAAACAGCCTCCAGGTAAGGCTTTTCCTGCTTGCAATCTCGCCGTTGCTGTGGTTACAGCTGCAGGCAGCCTCTGACCGAACAAACGCACCTACAACTTGCCAGTTTTCCACTGCTTCTGTCCTCCTTGTGGGGTCCAGAAGTCTCTCACTGACTTCCTGTATCACCAAAGGGAAGCCTCTGGGCGACACCCACCGGCCAGAGATGCCTGGAGTCTTCTCTCCCAACTCTCACTGTGCCCAGCTGCACAGAAGCTGCTACTCGGCCGCCATCTTCAATGCAATAAACATAAAAATTTTTAAAAATATTAACACTGTCTTCTGCTAGAAGGAAATAGTGCTCCGTGGAGAAATGGCTATTCCCCAGGTCAGGAACAGCAAGTATGCAAAACCAGCTTGGAGTATTGTGTTATACCAGATGAAAAAGGAGCCACTGAAGACTTCAAAAATCAACTTGAAAAGCCCACACTGACCCCAAAGGGGACAATTTCTGTATCAATAAGAAAAAGAGTTAGAGTGGATTTAAAACACGCCAAATGTAGTTAAACCTCTAATTTCAAAGTGATACCATGAAAGTAAAAACACTAATTGGCCACAGTTCAAAGATGTGGGTGAATTAACATATATTTTGAAAACTAGTAGGTTAAAAAAATTAAGAATTTATCTGGATGGACATAGTGGTTCTTGCTTCTAACCCTAGCACTCTGGGAAGCCGAGGTAGGAGGACCACTTGAGCTCAGAAGTTTGAGAACAGCCTAAGCAAGAGCAAGACCTGTCTCTACTAAACACAGACAAATTAGCCAGGAGGCATTGTGATGCACTCCTATAGTCCCAGGAGGCTGAGGCAGGAGGATCTCTGAAGCCCAAGAGTTTGAGGTTGCTGTGAGTTATGATGATACCAAGGCACTCTACTCAGGGCAACAGAGTGAGACTCCTTCTTAAAAAGGGGGGAAAAATTAAGAATGTATCCTATCTTTTGTATAAGAATTGTAACACTAGAAAATTTTCAGCTAATAAAAGAGAGGCAATGATAAAATTAGATTTTACCCACTTGAAACCTCTAATGAGCTAGTGAATCTAGACATTGATTATCATCTCTGTAAACAACACAAAGTGGAGAATGATTGAACATGAAAATACACAATGCCACTTATAAAGTTGTACCTGCTAAAAAAATCAGTCTGAATCTAGCTCTGACTATCCATTAATAAGAAATAGAGAGGTTAGAGAAATGGCTTCAAAGACACCAAGATGATAGAATCTGGTTGCTAAGCTAAGGGGAAACACTAAAGAAAAAGTGACCAGCTTGGAAAATAAGAATTGCAAAAATAAGAAAGGTGTGTGTATGTATATGGCGAGAGAGAAGAGAAGAGAGGAGGGGAGGGGAGGGGAGGGTGGAGAGGAGAGAGGAGGGGAGGAGAGGAGAGGAGAGGAACTCTGCAGGTTAAAAGAGAGTAAGAGACAGATGCATTGATAAATTAAGTTTCCTGAACCTTATGTAGCTACTGAGTCAAACAAACAAACAACATTTAACATGTCTAAAACAAATGGAAATTCAACACACTGCATTTTGATAATATTAAGGAATTATTGTACTAATAATATGCATATATGATACTGACATTGCGGTTATGGTTAAAAGAGCCCTTATCTTTTAGAGATACCTCCTTAAATGTCTAGAAATGAGATGATATGATGTCTGATATTTACTCCAGAATAACAAAGAAGGAGAGGAAACAGTCAAGTAGATAGATTAAACAAGACTGGCCATGAATCAGTAATTATTGAAGCTCTGTAGCAATTACATGAGAGTGTTTTGTTGGGTAATGTCTACTTGGTATGTATTTAAAATGATTCACAATGCAAAGTTTAAAAAGAATAATTTTTTTTTCCTCAAATGGGATGGACATTTAAAGCCAAGGCAAAATAAATGTGTTTCATTTTCCTAAGTAAACTCAAGACTCAGAGTGCCAGCTTGCAGAAATCTTTGTCCTGGTGTTATGGAAGCCTGCTGCGCCAATGTAGATGCATCTTCTTTAACATTGATATAAATGACTTATGTTAACACCCACTCTACTGAATACATGTGTCCTTTATTTTTTATTTATTTACTTTTTTTTTTTTTTTTTTTAGAATTGTGGAAAAGGGATATTATAGTGAGCGAGATGCTGCTGATGCTGTTAAACAAATCCTGGAGGCAGTGGCTGTAAGTATGAGGCAATAGCAATGGTACAAAGTCTTTGTCACATATTCTGTTAGTCTTAATGACATAGTCTATTATTTGGAGTTAGTTCTCGAAATAAAAGACTTGTGCATCTGTGATAAACTGCAAAACTTCAACAAAAATGCATGAAATATTTATTAGAAAATATGTTGACTACATTGATATTTTCTATTGATGACCCAAGTTCTGAAAGATGCACTCCTATGTAATGTGTAAGTTTGCTAAATTAATTTCCACTTTATTATTGTGAGACCAAATCAGACTTTCTTCCCTTTAGTTGTTTCTCATCTGTTTCTTCCTCATTTCTTGAGTTTGTTTCTTTATTGTTTTAGTCGTTTTGTTAATTTGGTATAGAAGCAAAGGAAGGTAGAATGTGTATGTCTAGAGCTTGGAGCATAGAGATCTAAGACAAGAAATGAATGAATTAGAAGAAACAAAATGTGGCAATTTTATTTTTTTAAGGAAAAATGAATGTTAATATTTTAAACTGGAATGCGTTTTGTTAATGGTGGAAATAAATGCACACACATTTACAAAAAATATATATATAATTTTAAGAAGCTTATTTGGATTGCATTCTTTGGGAAATATTTGCCTAGGTAAAAGAGACTTTACTGGTTAATACCTTCCCATATATTTGATGATGTCTAATACATGCTGGGACATTTTGGTGATTCATTTATTGAATATAAAGCCTGAACATACTATTCTCTGAACAATCAGGACAGGGTCCAAGGGGAGATATTTATTAGGATTAAAGAGACAAATCTATAAAACATGTCCATAATTAGGACATAGTCTATTATTCAGAGTTAGTTACCTAACTAAAAGCATTTTCAATATCTTGAGAAATCAGCCACAGTGACCCAAGCACAGCCTGGGAATTTCACCCACAGAAAAGCAGAAAGGAAAGAAGAAAGGCAGGGACGGTAGGGAAGAATGGAGGGAGGGGGGACTGAACCTGATATCTAAGTAGCTCATATACCAATGAAGAAGAGGAAGCACAACCTTCACAATCTTTGCATGGGGCTGCTAGAAAGAGCTGGTCTGTGGTCTAACCAAGTACAATATTAAGGTATCAACACCAAGTTCAATAGGTTTTATAGCCTGTCGCTTACAAATTATGCCTTGCTATAAAAGTGTTTTGGTCTTTCTGTTACAATAGGGGATAAAAATTTTGAAACAGGGATAAATAAAACCTAGAGAATATGCCACAGAATTTTGCTCTACAACACCGCTCCTGATTATGTGAATATTGAATATCAAATTCATCTTCTCACTGCATCCTAAATCGCCACCACGTTCCAGATTTTTCATCACGCACAGTATATTTACTATTTCTGGTTTCCGAGGCTTGGGCAAAAGTTTCAACTTTTCCATTTCCTTCTATCCTCACATCTACCTTTCCAAATTCATTTGAATCTTTCTTCACATCATCTCCATGAACTTAATTCTGTTCCCCCTCATGCTGTTTCTGGCATATTTTAAAAACAAGCAAAAAAAAGAAAAAATTACTCTAGCTGCTTCCAGTTCTCATTCTTAAATATAAAAGTAGAATCATCTCTTGTAATCACTATTTTTATTTTCTCACTTCTGAGTTCAATAATGGCAATCTCATGCCTTCCTTAAATACCCTTTTTAAGACTGAATTTCTTATTATTATAAGCTGTAGATTCTCTAGTCAAACTTGCTGGCAATGACCTGCTATCACTTTACCCGAATCAGGCAGCTGGGACAGCAGTTAAGAGTATTTTGGGAGTCAAACAGGGTGGGTTCAGTTTCTAGATGTGTGAACTTGGACATATTACTAAACACTTCTAAGCCTTGTTTTCTTTTTGTAAAATATGCATTGCAATCAACCTAACAAGGTCGTGGAAAAGATCAAATGAGCTAATGTATAGAAGTCATAGCAATGCTCAAAAAAAGAGGGAAAAAAGGATAAGCAACTTCATATATGCATTTAAAGATTAATTACATGTTGTAAATGTATCCAAACATACCTATATCACAGGTAAGTGATAAAATCAGAAACAATTGTTTAATGTTGTATTCCTTGACCTGGGCGCTAATTGTACAGATAAGTTCAGTCTGTGAAAATTCAGTACACATATGTGTACTTTTCTGTATGTGTATTATACTATTAAAAAGTTTTACAAAGATGTGTTCTGTGAATTTAATATGCATTAGTGTGTATAGTTAGAATGTCAGCATACTGTGTATGTGTTTGCAATTCACCCAACTGAATTCATGCCCTTTTCATGCTTCTAGTTATGTGACAATCTGTTGTCTGTCAGATTTTTTTTCCTTTCTGGGACAGTGACACATTATGCACAGATGCCAAGGGAGACGATGAGTGGAGGATGTGACAGTGAGGGGAGAGGGACATGTGTCCCTCAGGCTACCACACTCCCTTCCCATGCTGCTTTACTGACAAGACATTATTTCTAAATGGGCTGGTCTGTGGTCTAGCCAAATACAATACTAAGGAATCTTCAGAACGGTTGCTGTGAGAACTTCTTGTTTGCCCTTGGTGCACGTGCCAGGGTGCATGCCCTCAGAGGGATGTGCTGGGAGGCTGCGGTGTGAGAAGGCGCCCAGCAGGCAGCCTGGCCGGTGGTCAGCCCTCCTGCCTCCACTCGCGGCTGCTTTTCTTCTCACCTGATTCCTGTTGCTCTCTTCCAACCAACTTTTCTACTTCTCAGACTCACAAAATGACAGATGGTCAACTTAACATTCTTGCATTAGCATGTTACAGTGAGGACTCAAATCTTACTCAGAACGGACACAAATATCACTGGATCTCAATTTCAGATTTCAGGCCAGGAGCTATATTTGGTCCCCCTGGAGTCAGGCGTCATTTTCTAGTCTAATCAGTGGTGGCCAGGTGCGGGTGGTGCTGGCCAGGACTGGGGATAAGGGTGTCTTTCGGAGGGGAAAGGACAATTGTTTTTTTGTGGGCTAGAGTGACACGCCAAAAGATGAGCCTTTTACTGCTCTCTAGTCTGCTACCTTTTCTCCACGCTCCACTCCATTCCTGAATTTTCACTGCATCCTTGATGCAATTTTTTGCCATAAAAGCATGGTTTAACCTTGAAGATGATTTTATTTGGATGGAAGTACTACCTGTTTAGCATGGAGGAACCTTAATAACTTTTCCAAGACCAACTTGAGTCATCCCTCATTCCTACATTTCCACCTTTGCAAATCAAGCTGTCGGTTTGACAGTAGGTCTACATTCCCTGATTCTCTCTTTCAGTGAAACCAAAAAAGAACCCTTACGAGGCTCCTTCATCTTACTAAGTGGCACTATCATTCAGCAATTGTTTGCTAATAACCTATAGTGCACCCTTGATTTGTTTACTTTGCGTCCTCCACATTATAGTCTGAATTTGACCACTTTTCATCTTCACTAAGCCCCAGCCCCAGCGTTGGTCTTCATCATACACCACTCAGACTGCTGCAGACACTTATACAGGGGCAACCTACTTCCACTACCTAATGTCCATTCCCTTGATTTCATCCAGTTATTATTAAATTATAAATCAGTTATATCATTTCTATGCTTACACTGCCAATGGCAGGGTAAGGAACCTGTTCTTGCTGGAAGGCCATATTAATTTATTTGTAATCAAATAAGGCTGTATTCAAGAAACTTCAATTAGATATACTTAAAAATGCATTATTCATTTGTAAAAGTCTAACTACTGTGCACTTAATAATTTCAAAAATTAAAACTGTTTGTTAATTTTAAAGTCAACCAATCTTGTAATGACTTAGTTGTGTCTGCTTTTTGTTGGAAAGCATTTGAATATTTGGTTGCAGCATGGAGGTCAGCAGTTTTCGTTTGATCCTCTAGATGTGTATCAGTCATCTGTGATCTGAAGGGCACCTTGATTTGGGTTAGATAGGAGAATATAGCTTTGCAACAATAAGTAGGTAAAAAGCAAGAAAGCATTTTTCAGGTGTGTTGCAGAATGCATGGGTATTCTACTGCATTTTTCTATATTTCGGTTGGATCTTCTTTAAAAAGTCATTCTACTAAGATCTCAATCAATTTCATCTGTCGTGCTTTAAGTGCCTTTTGCGATGATATCAACCAGGTGAGGCTGAAATGCTAACTTGAGTGTGATGTCATGGTTCTCAAAGGCAATGAGTCTTTCATTGTAGTCTCCAATTAATAGGTCTATAACAACTTTGTGCTTATCAGATAATTCGCATATATTATCCTGCTCATCAGTGACCTTTGCTAACTGGGGAGAATCTGCCTATGAAATTTCTTTTTCAAGATGACGTGTTTTGAAAAAAGATAACTTTTTTCAAAATGCTTGGATTTTTTGCCACATGTCATATATAGACTTAGTTTTAACTTGCAAATAAATATCCAAGTTGTTTTGCTTTGACATAATATCACACAGAAATGCATTCCTACAGAAATATTCTTTCAATAATTCACATTGCTGATTATGTTCTTCATAAAATTTAGCTATGTTCTCACAGAGATAAAATTTAGGCTAACACTTGTCCCTGCAATAGCCAGTGCAGTATAGAATGATATGGCAAACCCACACTGAATACCTCCTCATTCAACTTTAGCATGTTATGAAACATGTTAACATTTGCACAAATATAGTCGATAACCTATAACTTGTTGCCCAAGTGTCACTTACAATAATAGCGCTGAGATTTTGCTGATGCAAGATACAAGGGAAAGAAATAAGAGCAGTGAGATCTGTAAATACTTCTTTTATCTGTGCAATAAACCCTTCATGTTTTCCTGTCATGGAAGGTGCACTATCCATACCTACACTCCCTAAGTTTACCAAATTCAGGCCAACTTCACAACATTTATCTTGAAAGTTTTTGAAGATATTCATTCCCCATGTTCTGTTCACAGAAGTGCCCAGAGCGAGTAAGGATTTGTAGCAAAGAAAATCTTCGGTTATGATATGAATGACATACAAAGCCTATGCCTGGTCAGTAGTATCAGTTGATTCATCCAAATCAATTGAATAATAATAAATTTTCCTTTTGAAATATTGCATGAAGTTATTCTGTTAAGTTTGCAGGTTAATTCATGTTGCTAATCTGTTATGGTTATCCTTGAAAGAAGCAGTTGTTTGTGCTTTGAAACATTATTGGGGTCTAAGCATCTTACGACTTCATCGATGTATTCTCTCACAATATCTGCACCAGTGAATGGCTTCCCTTTTTTCCCAAGTACATCAGCTACTTTATATGTTGGTTCAGTGTCATTATTTCCAGATCTTATTGCTGCTTGGAAAAATTGTCTTTGCTCTTGCTTTTCATCTTTTAATTTCTGCAGTACAACCTTTTCTGTGTCTCCCCCTAATTTAAAATATTTGTGGTTCTCATGAGTGTTATAATTACATTGGATTTCTTTAATGTTGATATTCCAGTATTACAAAATAGGCAAATTATCTTCTCTTTAACAGAAACAAGATAATATTACAATTTCCAATCTTCATTGAAAAAATCTGTTTTCTTCATTTAACGTTCTCTTCATCTTCTTTGATGTGATGGGCTGTTAAGCAGACAATTAAAAAATACTGTGCAACTATTCACAAATTCCACTTCTAACAGAAACAAAGTGCACCATTTTCAAAAGCTATTAACAGACTGGCATACTCGGCTCCCTTACATTCTTGTCCCAGCCTCGTGTGGTAGGTAGTGGCCCCAGTCAGACAAGAGAAGTGAGAATCGTGGGCATAGCAGCCATCAGTTTAGCCCTCATGACTTACTAGTGTTCTAATTGTTCTGATCAAGTTAGGATTACTTCATTATACTTCTTTTATTTTTGGTATTTTTAATAAGTTCATTTTAAAAATAAAGTAAAAATATGAAATATGAATAAAAACACATTAATAAAAATAAAGGGATGTGAGGATGTGTGCTATAAAATTTGGATTCAGTCAAAGGCTACACTTAAGAACCTAGAGGGCCACACGTTCCCCATGCCTGACCCATGGCATCCCATTGAAAATAGGATAAAATCAAAATTTCTTAACGCACCCTATGGTGTCCTACATGCCAAGTTCCTTCCTGCCATCCCAATCTCACTACTTACTATTTTCATTCTCCTCCACTGTGCATGAGCCACGGTGACCTTGTTTAGTGACCCTGAGAGAGATCTAAGCTCTTTCTCATCTCAGGGTACTGGCTGTTTCTCTTCCTGGAACGCTAGTGCATTGTAACTTTCTTGGCTGCTTCCTTCTTTCGGGTCTTAGCCGACTTGTCTCCTCTCTAGAAAGCCCTGCCCTGACCACCCTGCCTACAGTAGTGCCCCCTAATCCCTCTCCAAGCCATCTTTAATTCCATTACCATTTGTCATCATCTTTTTTTACATTTATAATTATTTGCAATTGTACATTATCTTGTCTGTGTGTGTAGTGTTTACTGTCTTTTCATAAAGTAGGAACTTTGTGCTGTTCATTTTTATATTCCCAGTGCCTAAAATAGTACCTGGTAATAGTAGGTGCTCAGTAAATATTTACTGAATGAGTGAATGAAAATGCATCAAAACATTCAATGACAGCCCCCATTGTATATTTTGACTTTCTGGATGATGGCACTGGTCATGAACAGCTTCACTATCATTTTCCTACTCATTTCATATGCAACAAAGCTATCTAACATGCTACCATGCATGAAATTCTTTCTCAGCTCCCTTACTCTCATTTTATTGTTTTCCTGTCATTCAATACTCACCTACTTCAGCATATTCTTTCCAGTTGCCTCCATCTATTTAAATCAGCTCTTGATGCTCTTGGCTTATCACAGTGGGCATGCTTCAATTTAAGGATACCTTAAGTAGCAGACTGGGGAAACTATTCTCATTCAGTGAACAAGAAATGGATGTTCTCAGCATCCGAATTTTCCACCCATTGGAGTTATACTAATTAAGGGGGGGAAAAGCTCAAGCAGGGATGCTCCAGATAGGAGTGCCCCACATAGAACAGAGGGAGTGGAGTTCCTAAAACTCTGGTTCAGGTCTTCAAAGATAAATTAATCTACTGAAAATCCTTCTTTAAAAAATGTTATGTTTTCCATTCACAGAATTCTAATTTGGGAGGTAAGCTACCACGTTCAAGTCAAACACTCTTTTAAAGAAGCTTTATAAAAATCAGATTAAATTAAAATGATGTCCCTAAGCGTTTCACAGGTAGAAAGCAAAGCAATTTAAAACTTGAGAAATGGCTGCCATTTATGAAATAGTTTATTGTTAACTGCCTTGCTATAGATAGCTATAAAAAAATAGGACAGTTGGGAACTCAAAGTAATCAGCAATACATGTCACAATTGCTCTGGATCGCAGTTATATGACTATATCGAGGCTGGTTGTTGAGAGCACAGAAGCAAAACACTGAACGATTGCAAATTTGGGGGGAAATACGTTACAGGTATAATTATACCCCTTATGTAACACGGCTCACAATCCTTCTTTCTATCCTCATTCCATCCTAATTCTTGCTCCACATATTATACAGTATTTCCCTAACTGTAACCTTGCTCCTTCTGCTCTTTGGGCTTTAAATAGCTTTTGTGAAGCCTTTGAAACTGTATTTCAAAACCCCTTGGGATTTGAATTCATTCCAAGTAAGCCTTTAAAAGCAAATCTATAAGCCTTCTTGTGGATTCTCTCTTCTTGAAATGAATTCCTGTTGTCCCAGATTAAACAGTGTAGGTCAATCTACGGTCATCTCGTTCTAGGAAAGTGACAAATCATAAAGGCCCCTTTTCCATTGACTCAGAGAGATAACTGGGGAATATTCTGAATCAACTGGTGTCTCGTACTGCTGCCACCACCTCCAGCTCTTTCCTTGTCACCACTGATAGCCTGCTATTCCTCTATTTCCAAAATGCCATCGTCCCCTCATTTTCCCACTACTCTGCACCCTGCCTTCTCTTTTTCTAGCCAAAGTTCTCTTTGATATGTCTTAATTTTAAATGACTTCAGAGCCTAGAGAAATTTTTATATATGGAGGGTAGTACTGAATAAAAAAAAAATACAAAGAGATTGCTGAGGAACTATTCAATCTGCCATCACAGCACGTAGCTTCCTGGTTCAGATCATGTAACACTGTCATGACAGTGCTGAAGGGTTGCCCACAGAGGCAGCTAATGCTTCAGAATCGTGAAAGTCAGTATGGGATCGAAGCATCAAAGAAAAAGGAGGTGGACATGATTATAATAATTCAGGAAAAGATCAGATAGTAAAAGCTCCTTTTAGTTAAAAAAATGCTAAATCCACAGACTTAGCTTACCAGAGAACCCATTGATAACAAATCGATGACTAGCTGTCGAGGAGCTAAGAACTAAATGAGGCTTTGTGAGGTTAGCAACTTCAGGAAACAAAATAAAGAGAATGAAATTATTCCAACGTGGAGCACGGAAGCAGGTGCTCTCAGAGCTGTGACAAGGACTCACTGTTTGGCTGATGTGGGGGTCTCTGGGCTCTGAAGAACCACCCATGAGGCTGGAACTTGTATCTCTGAGGATGATGCTCCAGCAGCTGGTGCTGGTGCTGCTAACAAGGGGCATGGAGCTGGGGTTCCTGAGCACTGGGAAAACCAACAGCTGGAGTCACCTGTGGCCTGCCATGGCCGGATGAAAGAGTGGCTCTAGGGTGACATAGTCCAGAATAATAGGCAGAAGACCAGACTCAGCAAATAGGAAGGAACTCTGGCCTTAATTTCCCCCCCCAGCCTTCCACTGTCTTTCTCCCTCATGCCCTCCCATGGCAAAGTCAAACAGGGAACCAGCAGGAGAAGGAAAACCGTGGCTTGAAATCCAAATCTTGGCATCATAAAATGGGGTATAGAAAGGTGGATGTAAACTTGAGAGACAATAGCTTAATATATTGTGCAGGAAGTTATTTAAAAACAAGAAATAAATTCTCCAAGTTCCCATTTCTATTCATAGGGTCTTCTAACATATTCATAGTCCACTCAAGTGCATGAAATGCCCCTGTTACTGAACCCATAAAGGAGTTAGTTAATAGCCTAGGTCCCACTACTTGCCACAAAAGAGCTAATTATTGCAACACTGAAGATTGCCATGAAAGAAAGGACTTTTAGTATGAAAGAAGTGAGTCAAAAGAACAGGAAAAAAAGGATCAAATTTATCTCTCTCCCTGACTAATGGCAAGGGCTTTACAGCAGGTTGTGGGATACAGGTCAGCCTGTGTAGGGTTTGAATGCATAGGGCCTTCAGGTGGTCTGATTCACCAATCAGTTGTTGGTGATGGAGAGTGGGTCTTGCGGAGAGTCTAGTTAAGTCAGATTGTTAGGCTTAATTGTTGAAGTCTGAAGGAACAAAATGACACCTTAGGAAGGGTGTTATTTTGCAAAGCTGGTTATAGTTCTAGAGGTCAATGAAATCAAAACAAGGCCACTCTAAAACAAATTATTATCGGTGTTAGTACTAAGGACTATGCCTGATTCTGTTTATAAATTTAGTGGGCATTATAGACATTATTTAACTTTATATTATTTGACACATTAAAGCCGTCTTGCATTCCAACCTCATTCTTCTTTGGTAGAGCCAATTTTTCTTTTAGAAAGGTGGAAGGTGCCAGAACTTCTTTTCCCAGCCTCCCTTGCAGCTAGGGCAAGGTCATATGACCTCATTCTGTACCATGAGTTTTGAGGGGCAATCTGCTGGTAAATTCTAGGGAAAGTATCCCCTTAATAAAAGGAGACCCAAAGGAGAAAAGGCCATTTCTGTTTCATTGGCATAGCTGAGTGTCTGCACATAATGTTGGGAACTGTTTTTCTGTCTCGTAATTATGAAGGGAAACATAACTAGTCTTGAAGGCAGAGAAGAAAGGTGACATCTTCGGAATTCTCCTGCATGATATCTCATAGAGGATAATAACAGTTTCTCAATATTTCTACCACTTTTAATTGTACATTTTATTACTTGAAGCAATAAGATACTAAATTTTTTCTTGAATTAACTTTCAAGTATATGTGCTAATAATGATGGTGTGGTCAGAAGAAGTTGTATAATTTTCCATCCATTTAAACATAACATGCAAAGCATACTCCTAGATAAAAAGTTTCTAGTCCCACAAATTTCTAAAAACTGAGTTTCACTGAATATCAGACATACACCCCCACACTGCTAAATCAGGATTAAGTCTTATTTGAAGGGACAGTGAGGTTTAAAGGTATTAGAAATAAGCTTGCTTCTGGCACATGTTCTTTGTTGCAAATATCCTTCTTGCTTGGGTCCACTTATTTTCAGTGAATAGGTTCTGAAAGCTCAATTGAGCAACAAGAGGCTAAAACAACAAATGCAGATGTTTTTATTGTTGTCTGTTTAAAATCTGTCAGTTCCTATGGTATTTGCCCTCTTTTCTCTAGGGAGATTTTGTCTCTTCTTAGTCAGATTTGAACACTGATCTCTGGAGGATGGATTTTAACTAATGCAAGGTTCAAAGTATTAAAACTCTATAATGATAATTCTACCGGCAAAAAGCAAAAGTGTTTATGTATTCTTACTTAGAATTGAGAAATCATAGTTACAAGAGAAGAAATAACAATTTTATTCGTGTTCTGGTATTTTGATTTATAGACGTAGATTAAATTAGACTAGTGGCTCAATTGGAGCAGAGATATTTTATCAGAAATTTTGGAGCAGAAAAAATAATCTGCATTATGAAATTATAGCTCAGTGTTGGGAAACTGGAGATCTAAAAATAATTCCTGGGCAGAGGAGAGGAATATCTTTCTCATTTCTGTTTATCATTATCACCAATGATGGTAATGATATCAAAAGTTTATCTAATTCTACTTGTGTGGCCCTCTCTCTTTTGAGTCTCAGGAGAGCTTCAGTAAATTCTGGAGCATTTATCTAGGTATTTTCCATTTACTGTACACAAAATATTATGTTAATGATTACCCAGTAAGTAACATTTGTTATTTCAGGATTTTGTAAATGTTGGATGATGTCAAAAATTCAGTTCGACTAGTACTAATTCTCTGCTATGTTCCAGAGTCTCTTCTACACTCTAGGATTCAGAGATCAAGGCCCTCACAGTAACTGGGCAGCTTGACACATAAATACATGAGAACAAAGTAATATGAGTGCACCAAGTGACTCAAAGGCCTCAGAGAGGGAGAAAGCTATTCCATAATCTAGAGAGAACTGAGTAAGAAAACTCCTTCCAGAGGATGTTATATCTGAATTGCAATTTAAAAGAGAAGTTATCATTTAATAGGCAGCCAGTGTGAAAGAAATGGAATTCCAGAAATACTCTTTTTCTCCCACAAGTTTTTTTTAGGAACATAATAAAGGTGAAAAGATATGAACTCTAGCTGTTGGTTATTTTTAGGAAGTAGAGTATGTATGTTGAGAACCAGGGCTCGAGGGAAAGGCAGTTGACTCACTGAAGAGGTTCAAGCAATTCTGCAGAGGAAGAGGCTTTCAGGGATTTCTGCTGTGAGCCTGTAACCCTGATGGCTGCATTAAGTCCAAAAGCAGCTAAGAGAATATTAAAATGTCCAGGCAAGAGATGAAAAGCACCCTCCTCAAAGAAGGGCATGGTTTGTGAGTCCGATGGATGAAATGTTCAAACCAACTAAAACCAGAATTTTCCTCAGATCTTCACCATCAATATTTATGAGTGTTACATACATGAAGACATAGAGATAATAAAAAGTAATCTTGAGCAGGGAACATGCAGATAATAGGACTTAGAGGATCAATAAGAACTCCGTAAACTTTCCTGCCTTAATTAACAACTAATAGCACATTCCTTTCACCTCACTGCCCACTTCATCTCTAATGATTTTATTCCATTTTCTGTTCTATCTGGTTTCATAGTTCTTCTAGTAACCTGTTTCTATTCCAATTTTCTTTCTTTTTATGCTCTTCTTTTTTCTCTGCTTTAGTTGAGAAATGATGACTCAAACAGCAAGAGCAAAAATAACAAAGGTTTTAGAGACCAACCCGAGCCTCCAGACCAGGATGACCCCTGTGTTCACAATGTGTATGACATGCATCATATGTCCCAAGGAGAGCTACTCAAAGTAAAGGCCAGATACACTCTCTACTTGGAAAGATTTAACAATGAAGGGAGAAACATAGCAGCTAGCTTATTTATCATTTTTGGTAGGAAATGTCTCAGAATTGAGATGAATGTTTTCACCTTTGCAGGAACTCAGTAAAATACCATAAACATGAGGTTACTGAATAAATATGACCTGATTACTGCTGGACATCCTTGGATTATGGTCCTTAGAGTTTCATTCACTGCTATTCTGTTAAGTTTTAGTTGCTTAAGGAATAGAGTCCACAGAATCATAGACTTTGAAGCAGGAGAATTGAATAACCTTAAGTAAGAGTGGGAAATACTGTCTAGCTAACAATGGTAGAATGAAAGAAAAACATGAAAAATAAATCTACCATGGAAAAATAAAGACGTACTCACAGTGTCCTTTTGAAGTCAGGAAAGACATGCAGTTTGTTTCCATTTCTATAGATGATTGATAAAGATTGATGTGAATAGAGAGAAATTCAAAAGGTAAGGAATCACGCTATGTGAAAATAAGTTTTTAAGGTTAGACATATACAATTAATCTTTAGAATGCTCACTCCAAGAAAGTAGGTATAGACCATGAGAAGAAGGTCACCCAAGCACCTTTTGAAAAGAAACCTTATCCTAAAATGAAAATTTGGCCTATGTTCTATTCCTCTAGCACTATTTTACACATACATGTATTTTTCTGATCTTCTGGCATTGAATGCTTTGAAAAACTGAAATCCTACCTTGGCACCTGTGGCTCAACAGGCTAAGGCGTCAGCCAAGTATACCTGAGCTGGCGGGTTCAAATCCAGCCTGGCCCGCCAAACAACAATGACGGCTACAACCAAAAAATGGCCGGGCATTGTGGCGGGCACCTGTAGTCCCAGCTACTTGGGAGGCAGAGGCAGGAGACTCGCTTGAGCCTAGGAATTGGAGGTTGCTGTGAGCTGTGATGCCAGAGCACTCTATCCAGGGTGACAGCTTGAGGCTCCGTCTCAAAAAAAAAAAAAAGCTGAAATCCTGGGTCAAAAATTCTGCCATAAACAATGAGCCCCTCTGAGGACGGTCTTTTCTTTATACATACAGTAGAACCTTCATAGCTGATTGACCACCTCATAAATTGACCTAATTATCAAAGACCAGACACACACCACAAGTACTCAGTGGAAGTTCCTTATGGTGACCACCTTCTTATGTTGACCAGTTTGTTACAATCCCTTAGGTGGTCAACTTACAGAGGTTCTACTGGATAGACATAGTTTGTATCTATCAGCCTCCACCTACTGCTGGCCACAGGGAGGAACTCTTAGGTAGAAAGATGCCTTTGACAATGATCCCTTTTTAGGAATGACTGTGTAGGAAATATCTATGGTTTGAAGGTGAATAGTGATCTTTTGTATGTGTGTTTCTCCCCAAGGAAAGTAGAGAGTGACTAAAGTTGAACTCTTGTTACCTACTGGACTTTTGTTTTTCTTTCATTGATTGTTTACTGGAGGATGAGCCCAGAACCATGAAGTTTATAACTTTGTTTTCTGGTAATGGTAATTTGCCAAAACACTGCAGTATTTCCTTTCTTTTTTTTTTAATTAAATCATAGCTGTGTACATTAATGCAATCATGGGGTACAATGTGCTGGTTTTATATACAATTTGAAATATTTTCATTGAACTGGTTAACATAGCCTTCATGGCATTTTCTTAGTCATTGTGTTAATACATTTATATTCTATATTCAGTAAGTTTCACATGTACCCTTGTAAGATGCACCATAGGTGTGGTCCCACCAATTACCCTCTCCCCACCCATTCTCCCTCCTCCCTTCCCTTTCCCCTTTCTCCATATTCTTGGGCTATAATTGGGTTATAGCTTTCATGTGAAAGCTATCAATTAGTTTCATAGTTGGGCTGAGTACATTGGATACTTTTTCTTCCATTCTTGAGATACTTTGTTTTTTTTGTTTGTTTGTTTGCTTTTTGCAGTTTTTGGCCGGGGCTGGGTTTGAACCCACCACCTCTGGCATCTGGGGCTGGCACCCTACTCCTTTGAGCCACAGGCACCACCACCACCACCCCCAAAAAGAAAAATATATATACTTTGCTATGAATAATAAGTTCCAGCTCCATCCATGTAAACATGAAAGAGGTAAAGTCTCCATCTTTCTTTTTTTTTGGCCAGGGATGGGGCTTGGTTTGAACCGGCCACCTCCAGCATATGGGGCCGGCGCCCTATTCCTTTGAGCCACAGGCACCGCCCTCCATCTTTCTTTAAGGCTGCATAA
>CAUYRH010075005.1:0-28075 GCA_963574655.1 Perodicticus potto
ATATAGTGATTAAGAAAATGCCATGAAGGCTATGTTTAACAGTTCGACCAAAATATTTCAGATTGTATATGAAGTCAGCACATTGTGCCCCATGATTGCACTAATGTATACAATTATGATTTAATAAAATTATTAAAAAAATGTTCAGCTCTATACAATTAGAACTTGTGTCATACTATGTGGACTTCTTATGTAAAAATAAAATTGACATTCACAAGTAACTTTATCTATGTATGCACATTAGAAAAATACATGAATTATACAAATATAAATAGCAAAGCTATCTCAGGAGTGTTTTCCCATGAGAGTTTCTTTTTATTTTGTTTTTAAACAGAGGTCAACCAGTCTGAAGCAAAACAGAAAAGAATCATTGCACGATAACATAAATCTGAGACACAATCTCATAAAGGTTCTTTGCTTTTCAAACTTAAAGAAACAGAAAGTGGAAAAGGTTTAGTTGCTTCCACATTGAAAAGTGTATGGGGTGTCCAACCTTTCATTTTTTTCTGCTGCACGTTGGAAAAAGGATTGTCTCGGACCACACATTAAAAACACAAACGCTGATGAAAGCTGGTAAGAGAAAAAAAGGTTCCTGTATAATTTTCACAATATCTAATGCCACAGATAAACAAAACAGGCCTCAAATCTATATGCCTCCCGTGGGCCTTAGGTTAGACACCTCTGGTAGACAGGGTTTCATCAGAATGCAGAGCAGGTCTTCCCTTCTAAACAGGTTGTCATCTTACCCCACACAACATGGTTCACTGTAGATGTACCTTTCAGATTCTCAGGGAGCCCCTCAGAGAGTAGGACGATTGTCATTTCTGAGTCTTAAGTTCAGGCTACACAAGATTCTCATTCCAGAGAAAACAATGTGTTTGAGAAAAAGTAACAGGGTGTTTGGAGTCAGGGATCTGGCTGTAATCTCAGATAAATCACTGACCTTTATTGAGCATCACTTTCCCCATTGGTTAAATGCAGGCAACAGAGGCAACCTCACTAGTTTGTTTGGGCACCCAATTTTAAAAGGTAATTATAGATAAAAGACATTAATAAAGAAGAAAACAAAACAAAAAAAATTCTGTTCCTTCTTCTTTCCTTGTTCTTTTTCTCAATGCTGTTGTTGTTGTTATTCTTAACATCTTATCATCATTAAATGGCAAGAAAATAGCCTCTCGTTTCCCCGAGGTCTTCATCATGTATCTTCAATGTGATTCTTTGAACAGGACTCTGGATGGACGAACACATCTCATCCTACATTGCCATCACTTCTTTAAGCAGCACCCATCTTTCTGAACAACCTGAATGAAGGAAGAAAGCAGGATGACAAGAGGCTCTACATCTATTACTACTGATCAATTAGTAGAAATTACATAAAGATTCTATGCTTTCCCCATCTGCTGCTTGCCATGAAATCTAGTATTATATTCTATTGCCTTGAGTTACTTGTGATAAGGAGGGAGTGTTTGTTAAATATTATCTAGCCAGTAATATCCTTATTTGTATAGGACACCTGTTATCCCAAGGTTTCACTTTACCCTACAAAATATCTTATTATCTAAAAGACACATCTAATGCCATCAATGATGAAATGTCCCCTGCGCCTTAGTTTCCAAAAGAGGCAGGGCTCTTTGGCTGGTTTTCTCTGGCTGCTGTCATACCCCTTAGAACATATTTTGTCACAGGTCCAAATAAGCCTTTATTTTTCTGTTGAGATCAGAGAGCCAACGAGGAGTGAAACATTGGTCTGGGGGCAGGAGACCCCAAGCTTTGACAGTGATTGGGGTAGTTACTATGATGATGATATTATTGATAACCTGTCACATGGCTTACAATTCTCATGTCATATAATCCTAACCAAAATACTGGTTAGAATATGTTAGATATAGGTAACACAAGAACCAACTAAGAATTATATACATAAAAGACAGTATTTGTATCACGTGTAAAACACTTCCAGTGGTAAGATTCTCCCAGGAAGGCCTCTACACCTTGACCTTCCACCCTCTTCAACGTCCCTGCTTTGCCCTCAGAATTTTCTCTTAATGAATGTAGGTGGCTATTGTATACAATTCCAGGCATCACATCCTCACATAATAAAGTGTAAAATTAGGAAAGAGGAATGAATGTCCCTTTGTAAGTACTTAGCAAGAAGAACACAGACTTTGGACTTATTCGTTCATCCAATTAGCACTGCTAAATAAATCACACACCAACTAGGCTCTATCACATTCCCTGGAGGGAGGTCATAAGAATTTAATGCGGCCAAAAGTCTCACGAGTAGTGCCTGATGTAAGTGAGCCGTACATATGTGAATACAAATGCTCACTTTCTCTTGAATAAATGAATGTATGAATGAATTCTCAAACTCATTTTTCTATGGTCTGTTACATTGTGTCTCTTCTCCTGGTGCTTTACCCTGGCTATTTTCCAGAATCTGCCACGTGGTGGATGGACTGACTGTGATGCCCGGCCTCTTCTGCTCTGGTGTGGATCCTGCCAGCTTCCGTTTTGCTCCTGCCTACCAGCTCTGAATTACGCTTCTTACTCATTGTTGACCCAACAAATATCTATCAAGTACCTACAGTGTGCCTGGCCCTGGGATGGGCCCTATGGATGCAATGGTAAGCATCTGTTCTTCTAGATGTATATACACAGCCGCGTAAATGTAACCCTAGAAGAAAAAAAACAAACAAAACAATTAAGTGTGAAAAAGGGTAAGCTTGGGCAGTGCAGGGTGCTGTGTAAGGAGGCACTCAAAGCAAAGCACAATATATCTACATGTATAGCACACTGTTCATCTCGTCCCATGTGCCCAAGATAGTCTCTCTTTTTTCTTCTGCCTAGTTAAATTCTACCCATCTTAGATGCTATTGGGTGTAGGAATAGAAAACAAAACAAAATAGAACTCAAAATGACATAACTAGCATGAGACAGGTTTTTCTTTTTCTTTCTTTCTATTTTTTCATTCATATGACTGAATAGTCGACAGATAACTGATTTTAGCAGAAGCTTTTCATCTAGTGACTCAAGAAAGGTGAAATAATTGCTTTCTCTCCATTTCTCAGCTCTAATCAATCAGCTTCGACTCCGTTATTTTTAAGCTCCTTCCCTCCTGTCTGCAGAGCACACCTGCTTCCTGGTGCATGGAGAGAAAGAAGAGAGTGCCCAATAAAACTTTTCTCAGTCTTTGTTGAATTGGACCCTTTAAGTCCTGCAGCTAGTCCCTGGCTAGACAGAAGAATGTATGATGAATAGTTAATATTGAGCCACGTGCCCTACCTCTAGACCAGGTGGTTCTCAACCTTCCTAATGCTGCAATGGATTTTCATTGTTAAAAAGGATTCGTGAGCCACAGGTTGAGAACTGCTGCTCTAGATCCAGGAACGAGCTCAAGTTTCCTAAAACGTATATTATTCTTGAGAGGTGAGTCAAGTGTAGACATTAAATGCACTTCTTCATATTTACAGTTGTGCAAATTCAAATCCAATCCAAACTCCTGCCAGCAGCAAAGGAAAGTCACTATTTTTCTACATTCTCACCAACACATAATATATTTTTAAAACTTATTAACACTAAAAGATATGAAATGGAATTTTACTGTTTATGGATTATTCTTGTCTCTTTCTTCATAGACTGATAGTATAATTTGCCTATTCTCTAATTAGGTTAGCAATTCACGGATTAAGGCCTATGTATCCCATATACTGGAAAGCAGAGTTTTCTGAATATGGAAGCAACATGGTTTTAGTCTATGATCAATGTTATGTCAGTCTCTGCTGGTATCCAGGCCTTACAAAGTATCCAGGACGAGTTGCCTGACTTTGGGATCATGGTAGCATGTCCTGGCTTGTCTTCACACATTTACATAGTGACAGCTGTCTAACACCCTCCTGCTAGTGTGCTGGAATACCAAGACAGTAATCTCCCATCCTTCACTGGCGACGGTGTTACCCTTATGTAATTTGCCATGTGACTGGTACATAATCACAACATCTTCTTGTCTAATATTGGGGGAAAACAGAGCCATGAGGGTTAGCAGGTCTCAGGCTAGAGAACTAAAGTCAAGGAGTAAAACAGGTTAATACCTTATTAAGATGAAAGACTTGGAGGAAGCAGCTTTTCTGAGGAGATCTAAAAACCCACTTCCCATTGCTCATGCGGGTGCTTAGCTTGCAATCTAGGTGTTACCTGCTCATCAAATGTTTCCACGCTGTGGGCCTCACCCAGGTTAAATTCTTCATCCGTGCTTTAAAGTTATCTCTTCTTAAAAGAGAGGGGAAAATCAGAGTAGTGTCTCACAAAGTGTGTCTTGTTTGGAAACGGAAATGAGGCTAGGTGACCAGGGGGCGGGGGGACTCAGGGCACAGAACAGGCCTGTGACTTTCTCCTTTTGGTTTCTCCCACAGTGACCTGGCAGCCACTCCATGTGACCTCTATCTAAAGGCACGAGAAGGCTGGGTGTGGTGGCTCATGCCTGTAATCCTAGCACTCAGGGAGGTTGGGGTGGGTGGATTGTTTGAGCTCAGTAGTTCAAAAACCAGCCTGAGCAAAGGGAGACTTGTCTCTACTAAAAAGAGAAAAATCAGCCAGAGATTGTGGTGGGTGCCTGTAGCCCTAGCTACTTGGGAGGCTGAGGCAAGAGGATTGCTTGAGCCCAGGAGCTTGCGGTTGCTGTGAGCTATGACGACATGGCACTGTAGCCAGAGGCAACAGAGTGAGACTCCTCCCAGAAAGTAAATAAATAAATAAATAATAAATAAATAGATAGATAGATAAATACATAAATAAATAAAGTAAAGGCATGAGAAATACCTGTGAAGAAGGCAATGGAACCAGTGACGTGTAGCCTTGACAAAAGATTGGAAGGAGACATTGTAAATACCCTTTTAGTAACTATATAGTGCTTGAGTGCTAAATAGACTTTTCCTGTGATATTCTAAAAACACAAAATTTCTACCACCAATTATTTAGCAATCATTTGTTGAATGCTTTCTCCAAACAAAGTTCTGTGTCAGCAATTGAAACGCTAGTGGACATTTAATACAAGTGCATATTATATGACTATTGTGCAAAGTGTCTTATTTTTATTATGATACTTAATTTTCACAATATTGCAAGGACAGTATTACCTTATATCTTAGGAAATATACTATTTTGCTTCCCAGTGGCTGAAAAGCCAGGGAAAGATGAATTTTGCTCAGTGTGGAAAGTGCTATGATTTAATTGAAGACAACTGGGCTTTGTAGCTAAATAAACCTAGGTTTATTTCCCTGTTCTATTACCGACTTAATCCAAATTCTTCTAGGCTCAATTTGTTGGCACATATAATAAGAGTAATAATCACCACATTGTAGGATACTCAAAGGAATACAATGAGATATATTTACATAAGCATATTAGAAGTTAACGTTGGTCGAGCACTTCCTGTGTGCCAGGCATGCACTAAACACTTTATAAACATCTTATTTAATCCTTGCATTTCTTCTAAAAGTACAAAGAATTTCAATATGTCTTAAAGAAACTAAGGTTCATAAGAATTAGTTTTTTTGCCCACAGCTGTACAACTAATAAATGCCACCACTGGTATCCTAAGCCCGTTTGCTTACTCTGCTGTCCTTTCTACTGTCCTTCAAAGGACTGAGAAAGTCTGAAAATTAGTGGAAATATTCATCATTTCTTGAGGTTCTGTACAAGTGGTTTTTTTCATTGTAAAGGATGTTAGATGAGATAGTTTCTAATGTCCCTTTCAACTCTATATCTAGTTTCTCCAAAACAGATTTCCTGAACCACTAGGTTAGAAATAATTATGTGTTGGGACAATTTGCTGTGGCAAGAGCAATAAGCCACCGTTTGCTGCACAGACTAGGAAGGACACCTGCTTGTGCTAAGTCTTCATAAAGAAGATCCCTTGGTCCAGTCTCCAGCCTTGTTTCTTGGACATTTTTCTATGGATTGGTTTGAATCATATTCTCATTTCCCTTCCCGATCCACCACTAATCTGTGCTCACACATGTAAGCACAGCCTCCCGGAAACCTCCACCTCACTCAGCACACGGCACCTACATTGTCCTCAGCCAGATGTCCATGCTGGACCTGGACGCTGCCTCTCTCAAAATCCTTTCCCTAAGGCACTATGAATTTGGTCTCACTATCTGACCACTGTGATTATTAATCCATCCAGGCATCTCACACCATTCACTTCTATGCCTGTGTCAGGAGGGCTGGAAGGACTGATAACCAACAATACAGAGTTCTCCCACCCCAGAAACCCAGCACCACTCAAGTGGTACATCCCAGGAAAACTTGCTCACCACAAAATAACCTCTAAACCTACAGTCTTCCCTAACTGTGTGTGCACCTAAAAGCCAGGCTGGTGTTGTAGGTGCCCCACCTGATTTTTCAGTCATATTTTATTTGGCTTCAGGAGAAACAAAGTTCTCCTGAACAGAGAGAACATTTGTTAAGATCTGGAAGGGACATTGGAATCGCTTTGTCCAATCTTTTCATTTTGCAGTGCTGGAAATGGAGGGTCAGAGAAAGAAGAACAGACGTGTCTAAGTGTGCCACCTCAATTTTCTGCTTGTTTTGATTGCTTTTTTTCTCTGCACTACACACTCATGACACACACACACACATTCACACATACAGGCTAGCTGAAATGATATCATCTAAACATTACTTTGGGTAAATAAACCTCAGGTATTAAAAATGTGACTATTTCACATCGTGTTAAACTGTGCATCAGAAACTTTTTAAAAAAATTAGGTAGACTTTCTTATGAGACTACAGCACAGTAGAATGAAAGGAGCATTTCTACCTAACTTTGAGTAGAACTGGCAGTTTCCTATCCATTCACTGTGTGACCTTGAGTGACTTATTTAATGTCTTTGGGTCTCACTTTCCTCTTCTGCAGAGGAAATACATTTCATTTCTTCCTCAGAGGACTGTGAGAGGATTAGACAAGGCTCTGCAGGTGAAAATGTTTCTCCTCCAGCTGGCACATGACAGGCTTGTCAATAAACATGCGTGGCTTTTTCCCTGAACAGGGTGAGGTTCAGGACTCTGAAGAAATGGGGTTTTGGTAAGTGCTGTGGTGAGGTGAACTGAAGTAAACAGGCAAGAGACCAACAAAGTCCTCAACAACAGACCCATATTTGGGCTAACCACACCCAAGTTCACAGCAGCATACAAGTAAGACACACTAAAGGAATAAAAACATAACTTGTTGACCTACGGGTAATGGAGAAAGTTCTAGAAATCCAAAGTGGCAGGCTCTCCAGGCTCCAGAACATGGAAAGATGACCCGTGGGGTGGTGGACACATCCTGACACACCTGCCTGACCCCGCTAGCCCTTCATCCCTGGCTCCTGAAGATATGGAAACCATAGAGGCCCTTCCTGGGGCTGAAGGCAAAACAGGAGGCATGTTTTTTCTTGAGGGACCTGGGAATCTGAGCCACTATCCCAGGGGAGGTCACTAGTAGCCTTACCCAGAGTGTTCTGAGTTGGGATGAGCTATGGTATTGAGTTCCAGTAAAACCCACAGAATGTTCTGAACTTGTGACTAAGTCTGAGCTAAATAAACAACCCCCAACATTCACTTCATGAAGGATGGCCCTGTGTGGTGTGGCCTAGTAATCTCTTTTCTCAAAAAAAAAAGAAAAAAGAAAAAAAAATAGAACCAAGGCTCTACTTTGCAATTTTCCACATTCCTTTAACAATGGCAAGCCCAGCCCCTAGTTCATGCCTATCATTGTGGCAGGAGCTCTGACTAATGGGAATGCTATTAGCTGTGCTCTCTGAGGCCCAGGGGCTCCTCAGGACAACCACCGGGGCTTGGGTAGAGCTGAGCAGTCAGTATACTGCTCCCTCTAGTTGAACAGCTTCCCTTTTATTGATTTTATTTTATTAGTTTTCCTCATGTTTTATTAAAAAATAAAAATGATAAAGGGTCCTCCTTTTTTTGTAAGCCTAGAAAGAATATATGACAATGACATTAAGTTAAAGGAAGGATAGACATATCATTTAATGTCAAAGGGAAAAAATAATTGATATTTATAATGTGCCAGTCACTGTTTTCAATTAATCCTTACACGGTCCTAGAAGTGAGTACTATTACTGGCCACATTTTAGAGAAAAGGGAACTGTGAAGTATTTGAATAAACTCGCTCAAATCAGGCAGCCTGTAAGTGGTTCAGTAAATGTTTAATCCAGGAGTGTGTGCTGTTATCTGCCACACTATGCCAATTCCTCCTCCAGGTCTCCTTTGTGTTTGAATTATCAAGCCCAACCACTGGGACTTTGCCCCTCACCCCTCCGTATAGCGATCCCTGGGCTTTGTTGTATTCAACCTCTGCTCAAGTATTTCCCCCTCAGAAGGCAGAGCTTCTCTGGTATCCCACCCAAAACAACTCCTCTGGTCTGCCTGGTCTCCTTGACTGTGCTGCATTTCCTGCTTTAGAGCTGATCCAACATGGATAATTATCAGATAGCTATTTGTTTATGGTCTTTGGACTGTGGACCCCCACCAAGGCAGTCTCCCTGAGCTCAAGGGTCTCCTAAGCTCCCAGGTCCTTGTCCATCTCTGATGGCTGGGTGAAAACAGCAAGCCCCTGCAGAAATAAGTATGTAAGAGTGGGTAAGAGTTGAAGAGGGAGGAAAAAAGATCTGGATTGAGAAAAACAACATGGTACAGGGTGATCTCCTAGAATGTGGAGTCAAGACAACCTAAATCACAATCACTTGTGACTGTGAGCAAGTTTTGTTTTCCTCATTTGTAAGAGGGACAATTACCCCAGACTCACAATGCTCTTGTGAGGATTAAGTAAGATAGTATGCAAAAATAAATGGTTCTTTGCTGTTTACAAAATTTTTTTTTTTTTTTTTTGAGAGCTAGTCCTGGAAACCTAGCTAAGGACTCACTCCATTGTATATGGTGCTAGAAAATCACAGATAATAATTACAAGCCATGTTATATTATGAAAAAAGCATATAAAAAAGAATAAAGAGAGTGGTAACTTGATCCAATTCTGCCACATGACTACTTGGGTGCCTTGGACAAGTTGCCTCCCCTCTTGAGTCCTCCTGAGTAAAAGAAGGAGGTTTGGCAAGTTGCTTTTCATCTCCGAGATCTATAAAATTGAAAACAACCTCCCACAGTTGATCTGGTTTCCTTTGGATTTCCAGTAGCAAATTATTTCACCCCGATTGTTGTCAGGAAGCTGAAATGATCTATTATATGTTTTATTGGCTTCTTAGGTTCCTGTCAAAATAAAAATTCTTAGTTCTAATCATATTAGAAAATAACGGTTAGTGGCTTGGCCAAAGAATACTCATATTTATAATGGACAATTAATTCACTCTCTTATCTAGGTCTCTGAGGGTCGTTCTGGATTGGTGAACCTCTTGACTGACTGGGTTGAAGGAATTCCATCACTCCTTGTACTTGCCCTCAATGAATGGGAAAGAAATGAGATGTACTGAAGTTGTTTTGAAGACTTCTGTTCCAAGTCCACCTTGAGGAGTTCAGTGGTTTTGTTCTTGTTCCAAAGGAAGGGTCATTGTTTCTTTTGACAGGCTGATTTGTTGGAAGAGGCTCCTGCCAAGGATTTTGCTGGCTTAGAAAGTCCCATTGGTGACCTGATGTGAAAGGTCTGTGTTATTAGCCATCATTTCAAACCAATACTTTACCTTTGTCTTATATTCAGAAACCTTTATAGCCATCATGACTTCTAAGAATTCAACAGAGGAATCATAGTTTTGTGAATTAAGTGTCCTATGGACAGTAAACTAGAAAATAAATCTCACTCATAAAAAATGGATTATTGTAAAACTCATTATAATCCTCACCTTCCGTTTGACATACAAATAAATGTATAATATATAGCACTTTTTGATTTTCAAAGCATTTTCACATGTATTATTTGATCATCATGAATGTTGCACGGAACTGGAATTATTATAACTTCACTATTTATAAGAAGAAGCTGAATCTCAGAAAGCCTTTAGGACTTGACTAAACACGGGTTAAAACCTGGATTTTCTGACTTAAATCTTTGAAAAAGAACCTAAGGAGAAGTCCCTATGTAGAGAAAAGCAAGAAAGAGTGTTGTTTGCAGCACCCACAAACTTCCCACTCCCAAGGGCAATAAGGAAAATCCCCAGGCAAGGAGACATGGCCAAAGTAACAGTAACCCACTTACAGAAGTAGCAGGGAACGTGGCCTGAGTACCTGCAAGCCCCATTGAAATGGGAGGGGTTAAAAAAAGGGAAGGAGAGGCTTGGAAGACACTGGCTCAGGAGTCAGACCTGGGTGTGGAAGTGCAGCTGAGCCACCTGAGAGTTGGGTGACTTCACGCAAACTATTTTCCTATGTGTGCCTCAGTTTACTCAGGGATAAGTAAGAATATCTTCCCTCACATACTCTCTATGAGAATCAGATATAGTAATGCAGAAAAAAATGTTGGCAGAGTCCCTGGAACAAAACAGTTAGCTGTGTTTATGTGTGATCATGAACAAAACACTTCACCACACTAGGTTTCATCATTTATTTTTAAAAACAAAGTAGTTGAACTAGATGAATTCTAAAGTTGTTTTCTGCAAGCGTTACCTGTGATTTATGACTGTAAATCATGGAATAGAGGGAGACGTGATGGACTTATAGAGTGACATGTCACTAATGCATGTCAAAGTGGACAGCAAGACCTTAAAGTGAATAGAAATTGGCTATAGATAACACATCTCGTTGATAATATGGATAATAGTAAGAAAATCTATCTTTTACTGAACACCTGCTAAAATGTATATTATCACATTAATTTCTTGTGAAAACCTATAAAGCAGGAACTATTAGCTCATGTTACATGGTAGAGAAATGAAAGCTTTAATGGGTTAAAAGTCTTGTTCAAAGCCATCCAGATTACCAATGATAGATCAAGCCTTGTTCTGTCTGACTCTGCCTGTCATGCCCTCTGCCGTATCTGTTGCTAACTCTGTTCATTAAATTTGCCATTTCCTCGCTAGCTGACCTTTGTTTTTTCCTTATTCCATGTTGACTTCTCCTTTTGTGTTCATCTTTCTACCTAATAACAATATGATGTATATTTTTAAAATGTACCCTCTACTGCATGGTGTGCTTCTGAATGTGTGTGATCTATTATTATCTGCTTAAATCTATGTCTTTATGGCATAATTCAGCATTTTAATATTCACTTTGAAAAGTGTTTTGAGTCACTTCCCTGCAAAGGTGCTGTATTAAATTACATTCATTATTCTTGCTAAATGTAGACAAGTCATGGTTCAGGTGCACTAGAAAGTAACTCCTATTATCCTCAGCACATTCCATCACATTCGTTATTCTGTGTGACATTTATCAACACAGCATTTAGACATTTTAAAGAAAGAAAAAAAAATCACTTTAAATTCCAAAGCATTTAAGTAACACTAAGCCAAATTTTGCAGGTGAAAAAGTCACTTCCTTGCTACAAGTTCCACACATTGCCTTAATTCTTTTGGAGCATAATGAGAGCATGTAAAAGTATATGCTACGAATCAGGGTGTGCGAACTATTAAACCTGTAGGCTGAGATTTATGTTGCATCATGTTATACCCATGCTCTTGTTATTCATAATGCTAAATGGCTCCTTGTGTACCAAGGGCACAGATGCTATGTTGACATTCTCCTAGGTCCCCTTTGCAACCGCCACATGTGATTTTTCCATTCCTGTGCAAAAACCTCTCTGTCTTCTACCGTACATACTGTCTTTCAACAGCCCCCATTGGCTGGCTTTCAGCAACCTCACTTCCATTATTTGTGGAGAAATCGCAGACTTACTATATACTCCTTCTTTAACCACTGTGGGTGCTGAGAGGAGAGTCAACAGTGTGTTAGGCTGTGGTCCCCAGCCCTGAGGATTCAGATGCAAGCGACTTATTGAGGCAGGGTTCCCGGGAGAACCTGGCGAGGGAATAGGAGAAGCGGGGTGAGGAAGATCCCTGATGGAGTCCTCAGGCGGCGGCGTCTTCACAGAGCAGTGCACTTCTGGAGCATGGGTTGCCCTGGAGGCCAGAGCTGGAGGTCCTTACTCTGGCACCCATCAGCCATTGACTGGGCCACGGGGTGTGAGAAAGGGGATTGTAAGCTCCCAGGGACCGTCTGTGAATGAGAGAAAAGCCGCCCCAGTCATCTGAGAGGTATTTCTCAGAAAGACAATACAGAAAACGCAACGGCGTGGGGAGGGGCTCACAGAAAGAACAGGAGGCGGCCCAGGAGAGGCGGGTGCGGTACCGACAGTGGCCACGAGAGGCAGCAGTGGGTGAGCTCGCAGAAGCTAACTTCCAAATTCCTCGATGTTAGTTTTTTGTATCAGTTTACTAGGTTTGTCATAACAAACCACCACAGCTGGGTGGCTTAGACAACAAAAACGCATTGTCTCACAGTTCTGTATCATAAATTCGAAATCAAAATCTGTCAGCAGGGCTGGGTCCTTTGAAGGGCTGTGATGGGAGAATCTGATCCTCTTTCCTCGGATTGCCAATGGCCGTCTTGTCACCTTCTCCCTGTGTCTCTTCCAATCCTCTTCCTTTATACCTGCCTGCCTGCCTTTGTGTTCAAAGTTCTCCATTTATAAGGACACCAGTCATACTGGATAAGTCTCTGGCTTGCCCTAGATCAGTGGTTCTCAACCTGTGGGTCCCGACCCCTTTTTAACAATGAAAATACATTGTGGCATTAGGAAGGTTGAGAACCACTGCCCTAGGTACACATTTCTGCTAATTGTCCTCATAGTAGTTTCAGTGCCATAGAAACCAAATTGTATCCCTGTGGCATTAAAATGTATAAAAATCAAGGGAAAAAAAGTGTTTTCCTTATTTGCTTAGCTTGCACAGAGATGACTTTGTTCTAGATAAGCCCCTTGGAAATGGCCACTATGATTGAGTTTATCTAAGAGAAGGCAGATAATTTTCTGAAGGAGAAAGCTGAATCTTCAAAAATTCTGTAGAGATCAAGAAGCAGTAGAGGACAATAGGACCAACTTCCATTTCTGTGACTAAAGATCTGAAAGATTTTTAACATCTTGTCAAACAAAGCAGCTCTGGGAAGGTTTTAAAGCCCATGTAGGGGAACCTTGCACCTGTTAACAAGGGCTCATGAGACCCAGAAATCAATTAATTCTTAAATGTCAGAAATGAATGGGCTTAAAAACTATCTCTGTTCAGGAAATGCAGAATGTGCCTCGGTGTCCACATTCTGCCTTTCCTGACAGTGATACTAGGATAACGCACACTCAGTAAGGTATGCTCTTAGAATCAGTTGTCAGGAGAGGAAAATAATTCAGTCAGTCATCTTGTGTATGACAGACTCAGGGCATCTTTCAGATGCCATGCATAGTTTTCATCTTCCAACTGGCCAACGTCATGACCATTTTCACCTTTGCACCAGTTTCTAAATGATGATCAATGACTACAAAGCTGAGCAAAGATATGTGGCCTGGGGCAAAGTGGTTCTCCAATGTGGGTCCACTTTTCTCCTGTTCAACATCATGAAGTTGGATTAGTTGACATCACATTTCTTCTAGCTCTGACATTTAGGAATTTAAAATATGGTTTCCAGGATAAAATAAAAGCCCTGATCATAGCACATTAGGTATTACGATCTGAGTCCATGACACACATGTGGCTTTCACCCATTCTATCTGTCAGTTCCTCTCTCTCACATTCCCATGACAAACATGTACCAAGCGTCTCCTCTCTGCATCTGGGGTGTCAGAGGGCAGCTGGGCTACTCAGTGACACAGAACTGCGTGGAGACAGTAGCATTCTAGGGTAATATATCTAACAGCATTGAAACTAGGTGGGGACTAACAAGGACAGAGACTGTCTTCGTCCATCAAAAACAAAATAAGTTGGTCAATGAAGAAGAAAGAAAGAAGCCAAAAAGATAAGCCTAGCACAGTGTTGGGATTAGTGCGAATCTCAGTTTACTAAGTATATACAAACATGTTTTTCATCTCATTCAGCCTGTTTCCCCACATACTGGACAAAGGTGGTTATAACATTACTCAAAAACAATAATGTCTCCAAAAGTGTTTGGGAGGACTTAATGAAGTAATCAATGAGAAAACGCTTGTTAGAACTGTAAGGAAGTCTGAAAACGCTATTTGTTTATATCCACTTTCTTCTTTTCCTGCTCATTAGCACAAAATGCAATGTGCACCAAAATGCAATTAGCACCAAATACACATACTAGAAACCCTTAGTTGACATTTTTTTACCTAATGGTAATACTCATCTCCAGCCCAAAATGGTGAAATTACCAGAGCCATTCTATGCCCTTAGGGATCGCAAATCTCCCTACTACTTTAGGGTCCTTTTATAGCCTCCGAAATTCTAAGAGAGGATCGGTTCATATTTATGACCACTATTGAGCCTGCTCAATGATAAAACAAATCCCAGCAATTAATTTCCCTCCCAACTTTAAGTTCACAGTGCTCTATCTTCCCCTCCCTTTTGCTTTATCTTGCAAAATAATACTTCCTCTTACTCATTTAACAGCTGCAGCAGAGAAGGACAATAGGGCTGAAATTAGCATGATGGGCTCTCAAGAATTCTGAACCAGGTGTCTGAATTCACTAGAAACCAGATTCAAGATTCAGCTCCGCCTCTAATAAGTTGTGTGAACTTGGCTAAGGTCCTTAGTGTCTCTTAGCCTCAATTTTTCTATCCATTTTCATAAGATTGCTGTGAGGATCAGAAGACAAAAGAAATGATTGTTATAAAAATATCTTTAAAGCACCAAAACCTTGCACAAACGTCGGCTGTGTGGATTATTAATATTAATATTGATAATAAAGTATATTATCACCTGCTGAGCTATAGCTAGCAAAACACCTTTTTTCTTCATTTATTCCTCAGGACAAGCTTATGGAATAGTGTGTGAGGGTGTATATCATCTTTTGAAGTAAGTTTGACTTTGGTATCAGAGTAGACATTTAAAAATGACTTGATTTTTACCTCTAACTTGACCCCTAAGTCCTACCACCAGGACCATCATGGTCCTTTGTTGTTTTTGTCTCTTTGTTTCCTCTTCCACATTTCTTCAATTCAGTATTCTGGTTCAACCAGGTTCACAGCCTGATCACCGAGGTCTACCACTTGGTTTCTCTCTAGATTTAGTTTCATAAGGCCAGTTGCTCTTGGCTTCAGCTATTGCTATTACCAAGGGCAATCCCTTTTACTACATAACAGAAAGACCAGGGGATCTGGAACTTTGCAGTGGTTCTAATGCCAATTGGATCTTTCCTAGGTTGTTCCTTACCTTCATCCTATGAGCCACAAAAAGCACAGAGATCCCAGGTTGACTTACTGAAACTGAAGGGATTCTAGTCCCTAGGTCAGCCATTCTTTGCCCATGGGTCAAGTCCTGCTGCTTAAATTTACAAATAAAGTTTTATTGGAATTTAACCTTGCTCTTTCATTTGTCTGTGGATTATTTGTAGCTGCTTCTGCATTAGTGCAGAAGCGAATAGTTGGAACAGAGGCCATGTGAACCACACAGCCTAAAACATTTGCTATCTGTCCCTCTACAGAAAAGAAAATGTCAACCAAATTCTCCACCATTCTTTTCCTCACTCCAACTCCAAATCCTGAAACTACCCAGAGAAAACGACTTCGTTGGCATGGGCTAATTGTCAAGTAGAACTCATAATTCTAAATCCTGCAAAGACATTTATATAGAAAGTGGAGAAGTTGAGTGGGAAATGAGAAAAGAAAACAGCAATAAACACTTGTAATATTGTGATATTAAGTGCAATCCAGGGTTCATGGGATTAACCCAGTAGAACAAAAAGAATATGGACGTGTTTGGGTTCTCTACTCAGTTTTACTACTTATTACCTAACTGACTATGCAAAAGTCACGTACCTGAGTCTCAGTTGCCTCATCTGTGAAATGGTTAGAATGATATTCAACCTGTAGATAGTATTTGAATGAAGTATATGCAAGGCAAAGAAGAGTGAGGATGCACGCCTTTGATCCTGGGTTGAAGTCTTACTAAGGTATCTTTTCCTGGGCACCAGGATTGCTCCATGCCTCACATTCACAAGGAAATCTTGCCATGAATACTTTCTACTTTATGACATTTTGATGCCAGAATGACACTAGTCACTGCAAATGAGGATGGCAGGACGTGTTGTTACCAGCCTGAAAACTTGTGAATTAAAAGTGGCAGAGAGTAAATCACTGACATGGCAGACACAAATCACAGCTGGAGCACAGCACAGGCTGGAAACCTAATTGAACTGAGTGCCATTCACACAAAGGGAAGACTGGGAATCCTGCCAGCATCTTCCCAAAATAGTAATTTTTCATTTAAATTCACCATTTTTTCCTCCTTAAGGTAGATATCCTTCTATGTCATCATCTTAACTACCTAAAGTTTCCTCCCCTCCCATCCCTGTGGCAGAAACAGTTGGATTCTTCTTGGGCTCAGAAATATTGTTTGTAGCCACCTATAAATCAACATGGTGAGCACTGTGCTTCTGCTTCACAGAGGCCAGAAGAGGAGTCATGGTACAGAAACATAGAAAGTTTCGCCTAAACTGCCGGAGTGTCACCAGGCCCCCAGGGCTAAAGAAGAGTATCTAAGGTTCCCATTCAATGTGGCTCTAGTGGTCCTAAGATGGGCTGATTGTTCCTAGCTAATCATGCAAAACAGTAAAGGTAGCTTAACTTTGCTGCCATAGACCCAGTACAGAGCACATTTTATTATATCATGACTTTCAACATTTACATACAGAACATCACCTATGTAAAATGTCTATGTTGGAAGTTAGGTTGAAGTTTAAAATCCTAAAATACCATTTAAACATATATATACACAGATATATCTAAATAAATACATGTATATACATAAATACATATACATATAAATAAAAGTATATGTATATAATGAGACTTAGAGCAAGAATGAATTTCACTCACATTTGACTGTTAACAAAATATACAACACCATAGTTCACAATCCTAGACATTTGCCAACAATCTTAGAGATATACTCCTTCAATTAATTAATTCAAAAAACATTTTGAGTGTCTTTTATGAGACTTAACAAATATGATAAAATTAACATTTGTATGAAGACTTAAAGTTTACAGAGTACCTTATGTCACTGAGTCTCAACAATTCTCTGAAGAAAACGCCTTGCAAACCTTATTTTACAGCTGAAGGAAACAATTCTTTAAGAGCAAGATCTTTTGCTCAAGTTTGCATAGCTGGAAGTGATAGAGCTATGAAAGGAATTCATGTTTTTTGATTCCAATCCACTGAGTCAGGCCTATAGGCTCCTCCTCGTCAATAATTCACTGGAATTGCATCTTCGTTGTAGGCTGTCAGACTATATTTTGTGACATTCTGATGGGAAATGGTAGTTTGTCAACTGTTTCCTCAACTTAAACTCTTTGCCACAAAAAATACTTAATGAGTTCAGGATTTGGAGTGTTTTTCATAAAATCACCTCCTGAGATCAATTCTTTAGATCAGGAATCAGCAAACAGTTTCTATAAAGGCCAAAATGTAATTATTTTAGGCATTGTGGACCATGCAGTCTCTGTTGCAACTACTTAATGCTGCCATAGTATTGGAAAAGCAGCTGTAGACAATACAGAAATGAATGAGTGTGATCAGTTTCAATAAAATTTTATTTACCAAAACTTGCAATGGACCAAACTTGAGCCTCAGGTTTGCCTACCCTTGCTTCAGATCCACATCGCTTTCCAGTAATCTTCCAGCTAGTAAGAGTCCTCAAACTTAGGATTTTTATTATCTATTGAGTATCTCAGTCATTTATGGAAAATGCTCAAGTTACTTACTCTTTAGGTCAAAGAAAGCCCATATCAATTATAAAAAGATAAAAAAGCCACACAAGGGTTGAAAAGGGTCACTGGTGATGGTGAGGCTGTCAGTCATCTCTGCACTCATCTCCATGCTCAGCTGGGCTGGCAAATTTGTTTCTAACCTCCTTCACATAGTGGTTGGCAGCCTCAGAAGACCCGCATTCAGAAGACTTACAGGGTGGCAAATCTTGGATCCTTACTACGTGGTTTTTGCCAGAGAATCCTGAGTGTATTGATTTTCTATCTCTAGGATCACATGGCAGCCCATGGTTCTAGAGCAAGAGGGAAGCAAAGAGTGCCCCAGACAAAACAAAATTTTTTAAATATATAACTTAAATGTAAAATGATACCCTATCACTTCTGCCACATTCTATTCATAAGAAGGGTAATTATTCAATTGCGCCTATCCTCCAAGGGAGAGGACTGCACAGGGGAAGGAATAGCAGGAGGTTAAAATCACAGAGGTCTATCCTAGGAACCACCTAGCACAGAAGTTCTGGATTAAACAAGTTAAAAGTTTTCTTGAAACTTCATCAATCCCTTAGAATACAAATGTGTGATGGGCCTCCCCAAAAGAGCTTTAGAGTAGCAAACTTTTTCTTAGAGAGTGAGATGGCATATATTTTAGGGTGTGGGCTTAAAATATCTGTCCCAACTGTTTGATTCTGATGCTCAAAACCATTCATAGACCATATGTAAACAAGCTGGTGTGGCTTCACTAGCAAAGTCATCATATCCTACAAACTCCTAGATAAGAGGATACAGCCTTAATTGATAACATTGAAGAATAAAGACTTACTATCTTGGAAACTCACTCCCACTGAACAGAGTGAAGGCTGCCATACATGTATCTACAATTTTTTCAGTAAATGTAAAAATACCAGCAATAGTGAACAGCTTTAAGCACATTCAACAAAATATCATCATTTTTCTTCCTTGTTTAGAATCATGGACCAATTTAGGATCCATAAGATTCTTGGAACTCTAGATTATTAATTTTATGTTGGCAGAATCCATGTCTATCTTGTGCACCCTCTACCATATTTCCCATATCTAGTAGAGTTGGAGTCCTAATAGGCTTCTGGTATTTTTCAATAAATGTGTAGATGATTGAGTCTTAACATTCTGTGTTTCCATTTCCTTCTCCTTTTTCATTATTTACATTTTATCTTCTCACATGCCCATATTCTAAAAAACGAAGTGCTCTGCCCTATGGCTAACTTCCACTCCCTTCTTTCCTGCCCTCAGTCGTGCCTAGGCTTCCAGCTCACAATCATTATAACAATGGCCCCAGCTAGAGTTGGAATGTGTCTGATCACCCTTAGCCTTGGCTTCACCAATGGAAGACTGGAGGAAGGCAGGCTGTCAGGAAGGAAGAAGGAAAAGAAAAAGAGAAGAGAAGGAAAGAAAACCAGTATGTATCACAAGTCCACAGGTACCATGACTGAACCAGACACTTCTGTATATTTTGTATTATTCAATGCTTAGAGCACAGCTTTGAAAGTGGCATTATTGACTCCGTTTTGCAAATGAGGAAAGAATCTTAGAGAGGTTCTATGACGCATGTAATGGCTGAGGGGGAAACCTGTCCTGCGCTGGCTCTAAAGTTCATTCTCTTATACCTAGGCTGATCACGCATCTCAGTGTCTGGGTCAGTCCCGGTAGGCACCTGCTGGATTTGCACAATTACTAAAATCATCCTTTGTACACTCAAAAGTATGGGATTTTAGGTTAGAAAATATCCAGTCATCTGCCTATAACCTTCTGTTTCTTTAGGGGTAGCTCAGACTCCTGTCATGGAAACAAATCCAACCTGGTTAGAGGTCGTGGCTGGGATTTTTGCTCCAGAGCCAGGGGCATTCCAATAGGGAGAACAATTGCTCAAAATAGGGTGTGGAGTTCTTGCCAGGCTATGGGGTATTAAATTGTACATAGTGGAGGACAAAGGGTGTGTAGCATGAATATCATCACAAAGGAGCACACACAGGTGCAAGGAGGCAGACATGCACATGCATATGAATTTATTTTTAATCCATCCTTCGAAGTATTTTGCTTCCACTTGCCTCATGGAAAGAATTTTGAATGCAGTCATTTCTCCACATAGATCCTTGTACAATAGTAGTTTCCACCCTTCTCCCTGAGAGTCCTCATCACTCCTTCTGTTGTGAGTTAATACTGTCTGCTTGGAAGTCATATAACAGATTCCTAATTTGAACTTGACTTAAGGAGCCCTCTCTTCCTTGACATATAACATGCACTTACTCAGTATATCAATCTTTGGGCCTTATGGGTAAATCCTCTATGGTATTGATTACTTTATACTTAACATGATAGTTGTAATCCTCCCCCCTTTTCTAATTAAGAAGTTCAACTTTTTTACAGTGCTTTTCAGATCACAAAGAGTGTCACATACATTATTGTTTGAACCTTATGAGGTTTCTCAATTGGTCCACATCCTAGAAATGAAGCAAAATGAGATTCAGAAAGGTTAAACAACTCACTCAATATCACACAGCTCGTAAAATTTGACAAAGCTGGGACGACCTGCATAAAGAGACAAGATCTGATTCAACTTTATATCCTGCAGAATTCCAGCTTATACCAGGAAAATAAGGTATTTATGTTTAATGACTGGCTAAATTAATGAATATGTGTACAGGACTAGCCGTCCACGTTAACTATGGTCTCTGTCCTGACTAGGACAGTATTTAAAATTATGTCACATGAGAAATGACGGAAGAATATGTTTAGATCCTAAAGAAGAGAGCTGGGAAGAATTGAGAGCTCCCATGTGGAAGAATGTTTGAATTGGGGTGTTGGAGATTGCTGCATAGATGTCACAAAAATGTCAAGTCATTGCAGGGACACATATTCTAGCAGATAAAATTTTCCAGACTTTAGAAGACCCTTGTGAGGAAATTAGATTTTAATCCTAGGGGACATTTCAACAGGAGGTAGACACACTCCTGGCTAGAAGACAGTAGGCAGGATTTAGCAGTACATAGGGCGATTGAAGTAGCTGGTCATTATTGTGCTCTCCTTTCACTGTTGGAATCTGGAACATTCCATTCATATGCATTTTGATAGCTGAGTTTGGTTGAGTTGTCTCCTTAATGTGCCCAAAGGCTGTCTGAGTTAATGTGCTGCTGAGCAGTTCAGCAGGACTGACACAACTGTCCATGAATGCTGCATCTTTGTCTTGTCTCCCAGCAACCATTCTTGTTTTGATGTCAAAGCATCCAAGCCTTGACCACCCATATAGTAACAACAGGTGTGAACCATTTAAAGATGGCTGTATCATAGTACAAAAAACGAGGTTGATGTCACTGGGAAAGGCTGCCAGAGACTCCTTTTTGCAAGGGGGATTGGCCCCTTCCTTAGGATCTGAGTCGAGGGATTACACACTGAGGAAACAGTTTCAAGACACTATTTCAACTGGAGGCCCATGGGAAAAGACACGCCAGCTAACCCCCCATCCATCTGCATTCAGGTTAACCTGAACACTTCAACCAACTCATAGATTACTGAAGACAACTGGCAAATGAGCAGTGGGGGAAGATGGAGTTTATAGGTTTTTAGCTTTCACTGGATAGGAGGTAAGATACAGGTAGGAAATTTAAAGATGTACAAAAACAAATTCTTAATTTTATGGAGGAGAAAACTGAGGCAAAGACAGGGTAATTTAGTCCATTCCAGTACTGCTTAGAACTGCCTAATGTGACTCTTCTGATTTTTTTTTTATTAAATCATAGCTGTGTACATTTGTGCAATCATGGGGTACAATGTGCTAGCTTCATATACAATCAGAAATATTTTCATCCAACTGTTTGTTTATGTCGACCCTTCTGATGTTCTGAGGCAACTAGACTTGTCTTGATTAAACAAATGTGCAAACTGAAGCCTAAAATGTCCAGGTTCACTATGCTAGCAGAAGATCTGTATTTGAACCAGAATTTATTTATTTCTAAAACCAAAATACTTACCTCAAAATATACTGGGAGAAAAACAATAGATAAATTAAATAAAAAATAATTGAAGAATAGCTATATTAAATGATTGTATTTGTCTGAAATAAGCTTATGTGTAGATTAATGAATTTGCATACATTGCAAATTTCTTCAGAGCTCTACATGAGAATTTTATCTGTAAATACTACCAAAGAGTGGGGTTTAGGTGTTAGGGCTAAGTGAGGAAGGATTTACTTTTTAACATAGACATGTCTGTGTAGTTTGAATATTTTTTAAAAGATGTATTATTGTACAATAAGTTTTCATTGAAAATTTTATTAACAAAATAAAATTAAATGATAAATAAATACAATTTTACCCAATCACAATGAAGGCTGGCTATATAGGAAAATGTGCCGCAGATCCCTTAAGTACCCACGGAGATGTGAAGGAATGGACGTGAGGTTTACTGAGCATTCACAATAAGCTGGGCAGCATAACTTAGTTTTCTTTGCCTACAGAGGAAATAGAGTGACATGCATTTTACAAATGAGGCCACTGAAAGTTTCAAGGGTTAAGAAATGCACTTATGAACACACATCTGGAAATTCAAAACTGAACTTGGTTTCCTGGGTCTATCTCACCCTACAGTGTATGCGTCTTTCAGTGCTCCACCAGTAAGAATTCCAGAAACACTTTAAAGATCAAAAATTTTTTCTACTCTAAGATATGCCATGTAAAGAAACAAGCAGTTTGTGAGGCTCCCCAGTGTCAGAGAAAAAGTAAAACATGGATGCACTTTAAAAGTATCATTATTAACAATAAAAAGTTTAAATTGTCCTAGGAGGTAGAGCAATGTTTTGAAGTCATCAGTATTATTCATTTTAAGCAAAGATTCATCCCCTTGGGTTTCCGGGCAGTGAGCCCGCATGAATAAGATCATAAATGCCATGGCTACTCTGAGGTCACTGTAAAAAATAATAGACTTTGATGATAAAGGAACTAGTTAGTCATCAATTCCATCCCTTTGGCCAACAAAAAGGACAATATTTAAAGAGCAGTGATCATTAGTATTTAACTTAGGTTCAATTTTTCCTGAGAATTAGACCCCCAAACACCTTCCCTACTCACATGATCTGAATTCCTAAAACTCTGAATGGATTTTTGAAGAAATGTAAGTACCCTTGACTGGTTTTTTTGTTTGTTTTTTCTTTTTTAGGATTAAAAAAGGATCATCCACAAAGTAAAACCCATGCTTTTTCATATCATCCTCAGAGAACAGAATGGGGAACATCCATATCGTGGGTGGGGAGATTATATTGGCTTGTTTAGAGTTCTGGTTCTGTCACAGTCTGTGCCTAAGCACAAGCACCCAGGGCTGGATCAAGTTCCAAGATTACTAGACCATTGCCTGCAGCTGAGTTCTAAGTTACCATCAATACTAAACAAACAAACAGATGAAAAGATACAGTTCTCTGTGTTTGTTCACTTGTTATCCACACAAGGAGACCGGAAGTTGAGTGGTCACGGGAGGAGGTGGGGTAGAAAAGCAGCGTTGTCAGAGTACTAAGTGGGGAGGTGAGGGACATATTTACACTGGAGGAGGGGCAGATCATTCTTAAAGACTGATTACCATCAACTAAGGCAAATCCTGTGGTGCTATAATTCACATCCTTCCACTTTCTCATTTTCTCTCTGCATCCTGGGGGCTTCAGCAGTCCTGCTCTTCACTTACAACACCTAGGACAAGTTCCTTAAGCTCTCTGAGCCTTAGTTTCTTCATCTGTAGTATAAGGATAGTAACGCTTCTCTCAGTGGCCTTGAATTCTGGTAAAATTAAATGACACTGCTATGTAAAGCAATCTGGCATCAAGTGGGTACCCAAAACTATCTCTTTCCTTTCCACTATCTCTTTACCCAAAACATGTGCTCATTCTTGTAACATTTACATTTAAGACCCCCAGGTTTATATGAACAACTGTGTCTCAAATGTCATCATACTGAAAAAAAAGGACATTGATTCACCCCTGAATGTGTCTCACAGGGCTCCTGCCTGGACATGCAAGAGTCTCCACTTGGATTTTGTGCAACACCTCAAGGCACTCGCGTTTATATCACACTTTCTCATTTGCAAGAAACATTCACATGTGAGATTATAAGACAGAAGCAAATAACTATTATTACACCCACTTTACAAAGTTAAAAACAGACACCAAGAGGTAGTGTTGTGTCTGTGTTAAGGAGTTTTTGAGGGGTTCATCTCAGCTCTTTATGTACCCAACCCATCAATTTCTGGTCTGAAATCCAACCAACCATTCAAGACGAATCACATTATCTTGGACTCCTTCTTATTGATAGGCCAACAGATGGTTTTGTCACTTACACTTTTCAATAAAATAAGTTACCAACTCTTGCATAATTAATAGCAAAGTTAGAAAGAAAATGTGAGAATTTGATAGGAAGGATTAAAATTATATTCTACAGTTTACACAAGAGTAAACTTCATCTCAAAGAGATTAAGAGTCACAGTTATGAATTGCAAGATTCAGCATTCTTTCCATGGGAATTTGGTCCCCCCCAGGAATTGATTGTACATTCCCAACGATAGGTGCTCACTGCCTCATGAGATTTTCCTGGTTCTGATAATTCTTTCTTATTGGAAATGAAAATCTGCCCCTCTGTCACTGGAGCTTTGCATCATTAATTAACTTTGAGCTTCTTTGCAAATCTCTAAAGACAAAATCATCTTATGGGGAGGTACTCTGTCAGGTGTCTGATCTGAGAGGTCACCTGCAAATGGAAGTTATTTTGGGATGTTGCCTGCTAAAGCTTGCCCCTGCCTCAATGATTATTTAAGGTTATTAGACCCACTGTAGGGTTGGTTCTGGGATTGGAACCAAGGATTCGTGATTTGCAATCCAGGACATATTCTGTGTACGCAAATAAACTGCTTCTTATTAGGCTACTGTAATGTGACCATTTAAGTTTGACATAATAAAAGAAGTGGTTTATGTAAAAAAATAATTATAGTATTCATTTGTGCACTCATTAATTCAAGTAAAAAATCATTAAGCACTTACCATGTATTATATACTATGTTAGAATTAGGGAATGAGGCTTTTTACAAATCAGGTCTGACTAACGTGACCATGCAATTATTGTCCCAAAATTATGTCCACCTTTGGTAATTCAAAGGGCAATTATAATAAATACTCAGCACAACAGGTATATAACAGGACTGTCCAATACACTGTGAATGGTGAATTGAGGTATATGGTCAACCAGATAGTGCCCCTGTTTTTGCAGTATATTCTAGAAAGTAGGGTAAGACAGGCAATAAATAAACAAAAAAGTAAAGTTATGGTATGAGTTTTTGAAAATACATAGAGTAATACAGGGGGATAGAGGAGGGAGGGCCACTTTGGAAGGAGCAATCTTTTAGAGGGAAGGCTTCTCCTACTGCAGAAGTGATGTTTGAATATAGAACTAAGGATTATGAAAGAAGTAGTCATTTTGAGTCAACAACTAATGCCAAGGCCTTTAGGTGACAAAGAACTTGCTATGCTGAGGATGTCAAGAGGAGAACATTCCAGAAGATGAAGAAGGAAAATAGACATGAGTCAAAAAATGTAAGAAGGTCTAAACTGTAGGAAAGGATTCTCTGGGCATACATAAGGAGTTTCACAATATTTGACTCAAATATCCATTATATGAGTACCATTTTTAAAAATTGTAATGACATGCACACTCACTCATGTTACTTGAATTTTAAAATCTTGGAGACCCTCCTGTGTGCTGTCTTGGGTTAAGTTAACCAGTTTTTATGCAGATCTTAGAATAAAGCTTTTCTCTCTATGCCTATGTATATGCTTAAAATTCATGGAAGCATATTATTATTTAGAAAGGTTGGTTTTAGTTGGCATTTTTTTTCTTGGAATTCAGGCCTATACACATCTGCTTGCATAAAATTATATACATGAATGTACACACCACTAACGCACACAAACTCTGCCCTAGATCAAATGCCAGGCAGAGCAGAATGTGCTCAGTCCATCACAGTGTGATGTAAGTGATCCAATAAAAATTGTTTGCATCACATGGAACACCAGAGTATCAGAGTGTCTTATTTTTATTATAGTTCTTGTAGGTTTTGGATTCTCTGTTTCATTTATAGTAGGAATATGGGCAATTGCTAGATATTGTGAATGAGTCAACTTAAAGTGAAAAAGACTCAATGCCCTTGAAGATTTTAGTCAATTTAATAAAAGAATGTGCAAAGACTTCAAGGCAAGTTTTTACCTAACTATAACATTTACATATATGTTCCCATGTGGGTAGAGACTTACTCGACATACGAAACCAAAACAAGAAAGAACACCAAAAATAAATTGAGTACTGATGCCAATATGTAATAATTATCATTTCAGAGCTACAACCTTACATATCTATTTCATCAAAACAGACTCAGGATTTATTTATTGACAATAAAGTGAATGTAATAAATTAAAACTTCTGAAATATTATCATGCCAATTGCTTTAATGAGTTTAATAATTGGGTTTCCACATAAGATTTTGTCTGAGAAAAGAGGTTGTTGATGAAGACACTTAAAGACAAGGAAGACTCACCTTCCCTGTCTCATGCCCTATTTGTTTAAGCCTTGTGGGGAAAATTCATCTTGGTCAACTGCAGTTGGCTCATCACTAGACAGGGTTAACAATAGCCTTTTACCTCAAGAAGAAGGGATTGAGTCAAATAAATGTTGACACTCCTGTTTGAAAATCAGCAATTCTACCTTCACATAGTGCTGAGAATGGGACCTACTACAAACTCGGGTGTGGTAGTTGACTTCCAGGGATCAGAACAGAATCGTGTTATTGTGTGATGCTCACAAAAAATAAAACACATGCAAGCCAGAAAGTCCTTCCAGAAAAATGCGGCTGTCAACGTCAACAGACGAAGAAGTGCTGTGCCTCTGAGCTTCATTGAAAGAGTCACATTCAATCGACATTTTCCTTGAAAACTGACTTTATTACCATGGCTTCAAGTTCCACAGAAGAAAAACCGCAAAGCATGACCAAAGTAGATGAACGATTTGTGCCAATGACGGAAAAAAAATAGAAGACCATTAAGGTGAAGGACAAGCTGGACAGAATGTCTTCTGTGCATCCCCTGGAACCATCAGTAAGAACTAGGTGCTAGAACCTGGACCTTCAACTGGTGCCCTCCAGAGAGACAGGGGGTGGCAAGTTCCCCCCACCCCTGCCAAGCTTGGAGATGGAACAGGGGCATGATCTGGATTCAGATGTCCATATTAACAGCACAGTTTTGTGATACAGCTTCTGGGACCCAGGAGAAGTGTGCTGGAGAAGGGGAGAGATGTATTAGCTCTCTTACATCGTCCTGCCTAGAGAACAGAGCAGAGACCGTATATTTGCCTGGAAGACATTAAGAGCTCCTTGAACGGATGTTTTCTTCAGAACTCAACATTGTGAGATTTCAGGCAAGTCATTTAAAATACTTGTGCCTCAGCTTCTCCCATTTGTAATAAAGGGATATAAAATGTCAAGAATATAAAACCTGACATACATGTTTAAAAAACAGATTCTTGGAACTCAAGATTAGTTACTTCCTATGATTTTTGAGAATTCCTGAAACTTAGAATACCACTCACATGGAATTTATTCCATAAAATGCAGTGAAGTATAACTGAAAAAATCAAAATCTGTGACCTATAAATCTTTGGCAAGTGTTACAACATATTTAAAGTTAAGAAGAGAAAAGTAAAGACTGAGAAGAGAAATTCAGATTAGTGATAAATCCAAGTGAGTGGTTCTCAGATTTTTGGAGTCCATGAATGAGTAAAAAGTTTTGTTCACTTTTTTTTAACTAAGAGACTATTGTAAGTTTTCCAGAATTTTATTTTAGTAAAATAAAATCATTTAAAATAAAATTCCCACAACTACTACCTAGCATCATTTCATAAAGAAACTTTTTTTAATTTAAAAAATAAGTTGAGGCTCGGCGCCTGTGGCTCAGCGGGCTAAGGCGCCAGCCACGTACACCTGAGCTGGCGGGTTTGAATCCAGCCTGGGCCTGCCAAACAAGGACGGCTGCAACCAGAAAACGGCTGAGTGTTGGGGCAGGCGCCTGTAGTCCCAGCTACTTGGGAGGCAGAGGCAGGAGACTCGCTTGAGTCCAGGAATTGGAGGTTGCTGTGAGCTGTGATGCCAAGG